>CAUYQV010114507.1:0-49229 GCA_963574575.1 Galagoides demidoff | reverse complement strand
CCTGGGAGACATCTAAGAAATAGCTGATACTCCTCAAAGTTGGATATAAAACCCTAAACTATGCTTTCTGTGGCGCCTACAGTCACTAGGACAGGGCCCAGCTTGCTGTGCAGGTCATTAATAAAGAACTTTCTTTTACTTACTGAAACCTTACTTGTTTTCTTCAATTATTTCAATGACTCCCTTCAGCTGTTCCCTGCTCTAACCACATCATGTGATTTCATTTGATTAAATCAGACCCTGTGTTTAACAAATGGGAGTTGGTGGACCAGGGAGGAAAATGCTGTGAACAGTAAAATCTCTTTTAGTGTTGAAAAAGAATAAAATTTTCTACCCAGTATTTCTTTGACTCCAATTGTTCTTAAAACTTCCCAACTGCAGAGTCCTTCCCTGAGTGGCAGGTAGCCCAGGGGCTTTTTTGTTCCTTGTGTGAGGACACTCTTTTAAGGTGCCACTCCCCTGAGCTATCAGCACACCACTATAGCATCTTTCCTTTCATCCTGAAGACATCCTCTTTAACCAATCTCAATAAAAGGTTGAAAAACTTGAACTTGTTCTTATCAGGTAATTGCTGAGGAAAGGACAGTTCAACAGCCTTGTGACCTCCTCTCTAGACAACTCTTATGCATGAGAAAATCACTTGCAGAGAGTAGGGACCCATGTCCTTTACATAACACCCATATGTTTTTGAGCCCCTAGGTAGGACCTTCTTTTAAGTAGTAATCAATACTAATTTGCAAGCAACTTCAGGGCAAAGGAGCTTGTCTGTTTATTAACCTTAGTATTATATGAGGCTCTGAATGCAAATTGTACCTATTTCATAGATACAGTATGAATTTGAGTTAGGTATTTTTGAGGAGAAGGAAAAACATGAGTGCTTTTTTTCTTTTTTTGAGGCAGAATCATCACTATGTTGCCCTGAGTAGAGTGCTGTGACTTCACAGCTCACAGCAACCTCAAACTCTTAGTCTTAAGTGATTCTCTTGCCTCAGCCTCTCAAATAGCTGGGACTACAGGCACCCGCCACAACCCCTGGCTATTTTTCTGTTGCAGTTGTCATTACTACTTAGCTGGGCTGGGCTGGGTTTGAACCCACCAGCCTCAGTGTATGTGGCCGGTGCTGTAACCACTGTGCTGCAGGCACCAAGCCAAGTGCTTTTTTCTTGAAAGGTGCTCAGTAATTGATAGTTAAGAAGAATAGGATTGAATTGATTCATAGTCGGGTCACTTATCCTTCATCAAAAAAATTATTATTTCTGATAATGTTCTAGGACAGTGGTTCTCAACCTGTGGGTGGTGACCCACAGGGACTGTATTAGAAGGCTGTGCGCAGCATTAGGAAGGTTGAGAACCACTGTTCTAGGAGATCCTGATAAGAGAAAACACACTTTTTTTTCAAAGATTAACGTTTATGAGCTCTCTAAGTCTCTTTATGCTTTTAAGTTCCATTCTCTAACAACAGATGACAAATAGGCATGGTGTTTTGGTTCTAATTGTGGTTTCAAGATTTGACTCTGATAAATATTTAAGGGTTGAATTCTTATTAGAAGTTCATTGAAATTTACCTTCAATTATATCCTCTGAAGGTTATTGTATTACATGCACACTGCTCTGGAATTTCTTTGTAATGGTGATTGAATCAGCTGAGTTTGAACTGGGGTCTTAACACTTGTTAACAGTGTAACTTGGGACAAGTTACAGGGCCTCTCTGTGCTTCAGTTTTCTCATCTGAAAAACAGATAATTAAAAAACCTCATATCATTGTCATTGGGATGAGCTGAAATATTAATAATCATGTAAGCACAATAAGTAATTGTGTTAGCTATTATTCATTTTAATAGATTCATTGGAACAATCTGGCTTTGGTAGGTCTATTTTCAATGACTTCTTCTAATTATCTACTCTGGGTTTCTTTTTTTTTTTCTGATTAACCTCATTCCTTATTTATTTTTGAGGAAACCAGCTTGAACAATCCCTGCACCATAAGAATCTTTGAAGCTACACAGAGAATGCTGAGTGCTGGTTGACATTTCTGTCCTTAGCCAAAACCTTTTTGTCTTTCTGTCTGTGGGGCACAATCCTTGTTATTTCTTACATTGAAGTCCCTTGTCCATGTATCTGTTTTTTTTAATTTTTTAATTTTTTTATTCTGTCTCACTTTGTCATCCTCTGTAAAATGAGGTGACATCATAGCTCACAGCAACCTCCAACTCTTGGGCTCGAGTGATTCTCTTGCCTCAGCTTCCCTAGTAGATGGGACTACAGTCATCTGTCACAATGCCCAGCTATTTTTTGTTTAGCAGACCTGGGCCAGATTCAAACACACCAGCTCTGGTGCATGTGGCCGGCAAGCTACCCAGTGAGCTACAGGTACCTCCGTATCTGGTTTTTAATTTTATTTTCAAGAAGTATTCCTAAAAGTCTCCGTTGGCAACTACTTGTTTATCTTTCATTTTTTTCCCCCACTAACTCTTCTAAACAATCCAGACTAGCTCCAAACCAGGATTTTGTTTTCGAGCATGGTGCCAGATGGCACTGAGGTAGGATAATAAGGAAATCCGTTCCCTTCTTTACATTTTACATGCCTGTTGTAAATTTTACCTGACTTTAGATGAGCAGCAATTTAGAAGTTCAAGTTTCAGGTGAAGGTTCAGGTTGAATTTCATTTTAATATTTTATTAAAATGGATTTTCTTTTGTGAATATGAATTAATGCAATGTCATTTTAGACTAAGCTTGTCTGACACAAATCCAGTCCAGATAACACTGCATAGGGCAGTTTTTTCCTGCTTATCTTTACTGAAGATCTACCAGTAAGAAAACCTTAGGTTTTACCATGCCTTTGAAACATGGATTACATCAAACTCTGCACTATTTAGAGAAGAAGAAAGAAATCTAAGCACCATTATGGGTGCTGTCAGAGGTGACTGTGGTGTTTATTCACAATCTAGCAGACTGCCGAGGCTTAAAGTATGCAACTGTGTAGGTCATTGCTTTTGAATACAAATTATAATAATTTCAGGGTAATAGAGTGTTTGAATGCTATAATTTAATACAAAGCAAAAGTGAGGATCATTTTATTTGCTTGAATTACAACGGTTGCAAATACATCAAGAAACCTTATAGAAAGTGAAAGGAACTATGGTCTAAATTCTACCTAGTCAAGGGAAAGATGATTTTATAGGAAAGCAGCCTATTGCATGTATTGAGGAGGCCAAGCTGGAGTTTGGGGAAATGAGAAAGGAAGAAAATAGAGCTTATAGTTCCACTGATGCACACAGGGTTATGGAAAATATTAGGCAAAGAAAGTTGAGACAACCTGAGTTATTTTAAACATGGGTGGCAGAGGAATAGAACCGGTTTTTTTGGTTTGTTTTGTTTTGTTATTTGAAAGGCAATATGGCAGAAAAATGGGGAAATAATCTGATGACACATTGAGGAAAAACTGTGAAATCTGTTAGAAAAACATTTTGCTTCTTTGCTTAACTCTTCCTTCCTTTATGCTCCTCGGTGTGGAAGTTTATGGTGGGAGTCCTGTTAAATCATCCTTCCACAGTCGACATCTAAAATTATGTCTGCAAACCTTGACCAGCATCTGGATTAGCCACAGCACTGTGCATAAAAGGTTTACTCAGTACAGCGAGAGCAGAGAGAGATTTTCATCCACGGGAAGGCAGATTGCCTGAGTCAGTTGCCCCAGACATCTGTGTGTGTGTGAGTCACAGGGTTCCTTCTGTGAACTGGAGCTACGAGTGTGGCCCTATTGGGACCTCATGGTCCAGGCTGCATAGCTGGGATAGGTACACACTGGCATCTAGGCAGAAAGTGTGGCAAATGACCAACAGGTGTCAAATTCTATGCTTGATGGCCTATGAGTCAAGCCGGCTTTGCTTGGAACCCAGCTTTGCTGTGTGTAGGTTGTGTATCTTGGGCAAGCTGATAATTTTTTCTGAGCATCAGATTTCTCAAGTGCCAAATGGAGACTTTCAGGCTGTTCTGAACTTTAAGTGGGAGAATGTCAGTAAAACGCTTAGCACAATCCTTGCTTGTATTAAGGGCTCACAGCTACAGCTGATGTCATTGTGTGAAGTGCTTGTCATCTACAATGTCAAGGTGCTCAATAATGCTGAGGATATTTTTAAGTCTTATTATTGGCAGTGACCACATCAAAATGCATAACTATCTCTCCACTGTCTTTGGCCCCCAGATCCTCTCTGTCTGGGCCCAGCAGGCTCCAGAGGCAGCAGAGATGGGTTCATGGTTAAGTCAGGCACTGTGGCCAGCAGTTTACACTTGGGTGCCTTGGCCGGAAGACTGGTCTACTGTTATTTGCTGTGTAACCTGGGGTAGGACTTTCATGTCTTTTAAGTTCAGTTTCCTTGTTCTAAAATGGGGGTGATGATGATGATACTCACTCACAGAGTTGTAATAATAGGAAAATAAATTAAGTGTGAATTCTATGTGCAAACTACAAAATATTAAAAGGATAGATGTTAGTTCATCAACAATAAGAAGCCATGACGGCCGGCCTCTAGAGTGAAAGAGTATCTATCCCACACCTACTGCCTTACCAACCCTTTGTCAACTGCCCTCACTCTTATTTTCATTTTGGGGAAATTTTTGTCTCAGAAAGAATGATCTATGTCTTCATCACTTCCTCAGTCTTTTAATGTCATTGCAGCCTGCTTTTGGTGTGTAATCTTCTTTTTTGGAGAATGATCTCCCACTTTGCCATTGAGTTAGTAAAATCAAAAATCAAAAAATCCAAAGTCCTTCCTCTTTGAAACCTCTGTAACATTTGCCATGCTTACCTATTTCCATTTCAATGGCAAAAACAGTCAGCACTTACTGAGAGGCCTCTGTGTGCTGGGCTAGCCACCAGCATCCGTGGTTTCACCTCCTCAGCAAAGCCCTTTCGTGGCAGGTATCATGGCCCCACTTTTCAGAGGAGGAAACTGAGACACAGAGATGTTAACAAACTTGCTCAATATTTCATGCCTGCTACACAAAGGGCACAGAAGATATTTGAACTTTGTTGCTGTTGATGTTTTCTCCGGGAGCTTTGTCCTTTTCTTAACTTCTGTTTGTAATCTACTCTGTATCACTGTTATAACATTTGTCTCATGGTCTCATTCTTAACTCCTGGGAACTTGATAAACCTTTTGAGTAACGTATAATCCTTGAGGACCCCCTTTGGCATAATACCGTGGTGTGGAGAAAAGGGAAGATGCACGCACTGTTGGTGGGACTGCAGACTAGTGCCGCCTCTGTGGAAACAAACACGGGATTCCTCAAAGAACTAAGTGGGTAAATTATTTTTCAACAAAGGAAACATTAGACAAAGAATCTTTCTTTGGCCTGATAAGTATGAAGAGTTAAAATAAAGTAAGAACATGAAAAATCATCATCTCCTTCCTAGCTCATTTACCTCGTAGCCAACATAGCACTGGCTTTCTCAAGCTCAGAGTTTTCCTTGGGCTAAATGGTCGATAGGTTTTTTCATAAACAATGCAGGGGGAGAGAAAGATAACTGGAGAGAAAAAATGTGCATACATTTCTCAGGAGGTGCATTTGAAAACATTGTTATTCCGACAAAGAATCCCAGCCAGGATGGACTGTCATAGGACTCAGATAAACTCCGGGTCAGGTAACGCACAGGAGAAAAATCTGAGCAAGTCTGCGTGATGCCCAAATGGACCATAAGCGACAATGAGTGTTGTTACTTTTCCTGCTGACCTTTATTTAACAGAATCCTCTCATTAGAAAAGAGCTTGCTTTAGCTTATTGTTAAAATTGCTGTTTGTTCACCTGCTTTGAAAAACGAAGGGGCAAGAGTAAGCACGGAGGTAGATTAATAGTCTCCCTGCTGGGCTTCGGCACAATTCTCTCTCCTCTCCTCAATTCAGACTCTCTCCTTCTCTTTCTTCAGGCCAATATGGATAGCAGTATTATATTTCAATTTATATATTTAGTGGGCAAGGGCCTGATAGATGAAGTGGATAAAAAGCATAGTATATAATAATATTATGAAGAAAAATGTGCTAAAATATAGAAAACTGCTAGGTATAATGAAATTGCCATTTTGCAGGTGAAAGTAATTTAACATTGACCATTTTCTGTAGCTTGATTTTTTAGAAGGCACTGTAACTTGTACTGACCAAAATTCTATAAGGTAAGTGACTTTTCTGCTTAAAGGGAAGAAAATTATTTGCCCAAGGACTTGTACTAGATGGATTCTGAGCCTCAATCAATTTTCTTTCTATTCCATCAATATGTCTTTTTATAAAACATAGTTCCTGTTTTCAGTTTCAAAGTAGAAGAAAAAAGGCAAAATTATTCATGTATATAACTACATGATAAGTAAGTATCAAAAGGCAAAATCTGCTGAAAGGGTTCAAAGACTGGAAAGGTTCCTTCTAGCTTAGTGTGTGAGGAACAGAAAGGGACGCAGAAAAATGGGAAGGAAATGAGGGAAGATTTTATTTGGGAGGGACCACTGGAAAGTTGGTAGGATTTTTACAGGTGAATCTGAGAGGTGAACGGGACTTTTCCCGGGTGTTTGAAAGGCATGGGGCTAGAGGTCTGGGGACACAGTAGGTATGTTTGAGGGGAAAGTAATTCAGTTGTAAGCAAGAGAAGGGAGGCAAAGATTAGCCTGGAAATTTACCTGAACACGAGAAATTAGAAAGTCTTGATATCTAGTCCCATGATGCTTTATTTTCTTTTTAAGTGAGAACCTAAGGACTGTGATCAGGGAAGTTCCATGATCAGGGCTTTGCATTTAGAAAGTCTATGTAGATGAAAACCAAGGCAGGAGGACATTAGAATAGTTTTTTCTCAAAATTCATGCATGCAAGATCTATCTGTGGTGTTTGGTAAACTTCTGGGCATTATCCTAAAAAATTCTGATTAAATATAGTCCACATGAATTGCTATATTTTAAAAGCTCCCCAGATAATTCCTGTGTAGTGATTAAAGCACTGCATTTTGAAAATATCAGTCTGGAGGTCAGGAGGCCACTTAACAAACTATCTTATAGTTACAGTCAAAGTATGAGATTAAAGGAGTTTTATTTGTATAAGGAGAAGAAAGGCACAAATGCAAGAGATATTTCCAAGAAAGAATCAATGGACAACTTAGGTCCATAGTTGGAAGAAGATTCAAAGATGATTGTTCAATTTAAAATCTGGGAAGCTAGTGATATAATGGATAGAAATATGAGTCAGGATTGATTTATTAGGTCTTGACAAGAGCATAGTTTTGTCAAATGAATTTTGAAGCCTACAGATGATAGTCACGGGGAAATGTCAATGAGGTATTAGCCAACATAAGACTTTGGCTGGAGAGCAAGGTCAGGATGAACAGATGGCTTAGGGTTCAAGTGTTGACAGATGATACTTACAATTCTTGAAAAGGTTTTAAAAAGTTAGAGGAGGATAAAAAGAAAAAAACAAAAGAGAACTATAAAGTAAGCGATAATCTGGGACGTTAAACAATGGA
Organism: Galagoides demidoff; assembly: GCA_963574575.1. Lineage (NCBI taxonomy): Eukaryota > Metazoa > Chordata > Mammalia > Primates > Galagidae > Galagoides > Galagoides demidoff. The sequence continues at coordinate 41,730 of CAUYQV010114507.1, read as the reverse complement.
ATGTAATTAAAGTCAAAGGAGGAGAGGATTTTGAGAAAAAAATTATATTATATATATACATATGTAGTGGAAATAGTTGAGTATAGACTACAATTTCAAGATGTTTTCTGATGGAAGGGAACTCTAGTTCTGCTCCAGTGTTCTATAACTTCACCATCTATCCCATTATTCAAGTCAGAAAGCCAGATTTATCCTGGACATTCCCTTCCACTTTACCTATGTCCTTGCAGATTTAATCCATCAGCAATTTCGTGGTATGATTTTCTGTCTTAGTACAGTTATGCTGCTGTAACAGTACTTGAAACCAAGTAATTTGTCAAGAACAAGTATTTATTTCTTACAATTCTGGAGGCTGGGGAGTCCAGGGTCAAGGACCCTGCTTCCCACTGTGAGGGCCTTCTTGCCATAGAACCCCAGGGTAGAAGGCAGAAGGGCAGGAGAGAGCACAAGGAGAGAGAAAGCCCGGGGACAAACTCATCATTTGATCAGGAGCCCGCTCCCACGATAAGTGATCAGGCAGCATAAACAGCATCAGTCCATCCACGAGGCAGAAAGACCAAGTCCCATCTGAAAGGGTTGGCCTTCTAACACAGCGGCGTGAAAGACTGAGTCTCCAACATAGGACCTCGGGGTGCACTTAGGCCACAGTTCCAGAACTGGCTCCTTCTGGCCACTCTCTCGGCCTCCCTGCCACTTGGTTTGGGCCATTGTCATTTGGATTAGTGCGATGGCCTCTCAGCACCCACTCCTGCTCTTATTTCCTTACCACACTGTAGTCAGAAGACTTCAAAAAGCACAAACCCCTGGCAGCCTCCTGTTTCATACCTCCATGACTTTCCACTATGCCCAGAGAAACGGGCAAGCTCCTTACCATGACCCTCAGGAGTCTCCGCAGCTGGGCTCCTTTCTCCCTCTCCATTCTCATCTCCACCCATAGGCTGCTCGGCCCCTGCCCCCACTTGTGCTGGCCCAGGGGCACAGTCCTCACCTATTCTCTGTCGCAGAATATAAGTTAAAGGGAAGCAGGATAGAAAGTGGATTGTCAAAGCAAATAGACACCAGAGAACATTTTAAGCCAAGTGGAAGGAAGCTGCTTTCCCTCTGTCATGTTTCCGAACTTTCCAAGCCTACTTACTAGACCATGAGCTGTGGTGACCGTGCTGAACGCGTCGCGCGTCTGAAATCAAAATCACACCAGGGACCACTTCTCGTGGGCCTGTGAACCACGGCACATCTGTTTTCCTCATGCTGCTTTGTTTTCCAGTTCAGCAGCCACTAAACCCACACGTCAGTGTGGGAAATGGACCTAGACGATTGAGAAGGAGGTTCCAATAGGCATTTCTTATCCAGTTTTCTTTTTACTGGGCTATTATGTTTTTGTACACCTAAAAAGATTTTCTCAAATTTATTATCTAAACCTTCCTTTTCCTTCAGATATAAACTTCATTTCTCTTTCTCAGCTTGCAGTTGATTCATTTCAACAAAGAAGTGTGTCCTATGCTGTTCTATTTTTATGTTTTAAAAGCAAACAGGTGTCTTGAGCTGTCTACATAGGCAGCCTCACACAGCTGCCCCAAAGCACGACTCAGCGGCAAATAAAACCACTAGGAAGCACAGTTAGAGCAGCCACGGACCATCTCACAGAGAGGAAGAAACTGCTCTAACCCTGCTGAGATCTGAAGTTCAGGCATTATTTTCTTTTATTGCCTCTGAAGTTAGGTATTATTTTCTTTGGATGTCGGGATTTTCCCCACTCCCTTCTTTTTTTTTTTTTTAATTTCAGATTAATATGAGGGTACAAATGTTTAGGCTACACTGTTTTCATTTCTAAGGTAAAGTTCAAGTCGTAGGTGAGCCCTTCACCCAGGGGATGTGCTGAATACCCTCACACTGTGCACATTAGGTGAGAGCTAGCTGGTCACCCTCCCTCCTCTCCCCTCCCCTCCCCCTTGCTAGACTGCACTGGGGTTGTTTCTGTCCTGTGGGATTGTGGTTGCTTATATGTTGGTTTCATATTAGTATTGAGTACATTAGATACTTGTTTTTCCATTCTTGTGATACTTAAGAAGAGTGTGTTTCAGCTCCCTACAGGTAAACCCAAAAGGTGTAAAGTCTCCATCTTCTCCTATGGCTGAAGAGTACCCCATGGTGTACATAGACCCCAGTTTTTCTCTCCTCTGCTAATTTCTTCATTTGGAATATACCAGGAAAAAACAACAACACATCAAAAGCCATTCAGTATTCCTAGAATCACTACAGAAATACAATGTCTCTGCTAAAGGTTTAGTAGTTTGATGGACCCATACATTCTTCAGATGGTCTGAAATGTTCAGATGCTTATGTGAAACTGAACGCAAGCCCTTTGTGAATTGTCTTTACCAACTGCCTCTCCCCCTCCTCACGAAGTGCCTTACCAGCCTGTCCACAGCAATTCTGTGCATCTGATGCAAAGCAGAGTCTGGATTTGCATTTGAATTGCTGGCTATTTTTAACTTTCTGAGAGTTTCATTTTGAAAGATACTTTACTTTGTGGATGAGTTATGGAGTCAGCTGCTTGACCTTTACCAGGTTTCCAGTGAAGATTTTAATGAAAAAGGAAAAAGACTTAGAAAGTCTGACAAAACCAAACTTGTGGTTTATAAAGGCCTGAACTATGTCACAGAGCCCAGTGGAATTTCCAGATATACTCGGTGTCCTGGGCTTTATTTTGAGAAATTTTCAGATCGACTCCTCCTTTGTAAGAATTCTGTGAGGACTGGTTTTGTATCTACACCATAGCGTTCAGACTGATTCAGCGGAATTAAAATTTGCATCGTTTCTAGAATCCTAAATCCTCAGTCAAGCAACCTGATAAATAAAGATATTTACTTAATTTCTCTAATATGGCTTTACTTCAGGAGAGAGGGTAAAAAGGAGAGTGTATATATTAATCAAAAATTATTTTTAAAAAATCACATAAAAACATAGTTCTATTCACCCGAGATTATAAAAACATAGTGTCTGCCTTCATTAGTTTGTAACCTAACTATCTGGCTGGTTAAAATTATACTTTAAAATTTTGGTTATGTATCTTACTGCTTGCCTGGTTCTTTTTTACTCACTGAATACATTTATTGAAAACTGAAAATGAGCTCCCATGTCCAGAATCTTTTGGAGTTTTAATTTTACACTCAGGAAAACACCAAGATGACAAGAAATTTGCATGTGGGATTCATCTGACATTTTCCCTATTTAGTACAAATGCTGGCGAATGTAAACCAAAGCTCTGCTGTCCAATATTACAAGCATCTTCTCTTTCTTTCCTAAGAAGTCAGCAGGCTTGACATTTGACAGCAGATTTATTCTCTCCCCTGCCCCTGAGCTGAAATTCTCACCCGGGTTCATCTGTCACCCTGGCTTTGACGAGGAAGGGGTTTGGGTGTTTGCTGTCCGAGCTGTCAAACTCAGAGTTAGCTTCCAGTGGACAGTCCCGCCATGCACTTCAGAAAGGTAGATAGTGAAACAGCTGGACGGCAGAGAGGGAGAAAGGGAGAAACAGTCAAAAAGAACATCTGAATGGACCCGGGAATATAAAGAGAGGAGGTGGGAGACAGGTGAACGAGAGGTTGGTAAGCCCGTGGCAGAGCCAGGTCCTTGTTGTTATAAAGCAGTTCCAGGCAGCACCGTGTTTCTGAGGTGTGTGATTCATTTGTTCATGTGGTTGTTCATTCTTCTTAGGTCAAATTGAACTCTGAGAAATCCCATATAGATACCATTGATTCATTCATTCAAGAAATACTTTAGCGGGCTAAGTGCTGCCAGGAACTCTGCTGGCCATTGAAAACACTGTGATGACTGTGACCAGCCCTTACCCTTTCAGAGACTTACAGTTTAAAGGGGGCAAGGGGCCAAATCACAGTGCAGTGTAACAAGGACCATGGTGGAGTGATACACAGGGTGTTCTTGGAACAAAAAGGAACATCATCTTGTAAATATTAAAAAAAAAACAACCAACCCTTAAAAACCTGTGACATTTTCATGACAAAGGCACATCCACACTCTTGGAGAAAGATAATAAATACTGTTGGGACCAGTTACACTTACAGACTGACTGAGAAACTGACTAAATAGCAAAAGGAACATCACAGAAATGCAAGCATTACCTGCACAACCAAGCTTTAGGAATCAGAAATTTGAGAAGTTATTTGGCATAGGATGAAGTTCAGAATTGAATGAAGGAGAGGAAAATTGAACCTATAGGGTAAAGATATCCGTCTTTGAGATTTTCCCGATAGTTTAATTGGAAATGCTGATTTTTTTTACTGAGTAATTAAATGAGACACTCTTTGCATCCCCAAATTAGTAATGCTAAAACTAGAATGGTGCTGTGGACTCACGCACATTGACATTCTGAAGTCAGCCCTGAGTCTGATCTCACGTTTACCTGGTACTTCCTAAGGGTCTCAGCTGGTGTAGCCGCAGGCAGACGGGAGGTGCTGAAGTTGGAGCCCGACAAAGCCCAGCGACAGCGCTCGGGGGAAGCCCTGTCTCAGGTGCGTGAATCTATGAAATTGGGTTTGGCATCTCAGACATATTCTTTGATTTTTTCAGAATTGCTTCTTTCATTTTGGGTGTAATAAGAAGTGAGTGTATGTCACACATTTCAGGAAAATAGGTTTGTGGCTCTGATCAGAACCTCCAAAGCCTTGAACTCCTAGATGGTGGCTTGATGCTAATGGCTCTTGAAGGTATCTATTGAATGAATTTGCAGACATGTAATAACAAGAAATAAAACCTAAGGAGGCCTCTAAACCAGATCTCTGTGTCATAATATATACAATTAATGCTTACATTTTCATCTTAATAAAGTTTAATATAAATGGGCAATACATATCATGCACGTAATTGGTGCTGAGCCTAGTGCTAACAGCTAGGCATAGATGATTTGACTTAATCTTCATATCCTTATGGATGATCTATTATTTCTATCTACATTTCTGCTGAGGAAAGGGAGGCTCAGGCAGGAGGCAGGAATGGGTTGCAGACCAGGGTATTTAGGGCCGTGAAGCTGGTTTCTAATGTTCCACTATTCTGCCTGCCTGGGGACTGCGGTCTCTTACTTGGTGAATTTGTATTCATTCAGACTGTTTTACAGGCATTTGAGTCTAATTTTTGTTTAGGGAAGGATACCCAAGACATCTGTATTGATCACAAGGGAAAGAAAATATTTTCTTAGATTCTCTCTTTGAAAAAAATCCCTCTAATCACTGTCAGCCTTCAGTCACCAAACACAGTAAAGATGGCTAATCTAACCTTCTGTTTATCAGGAGTTTCTAGGGTGGAAAGGAGAGTAAATTTTCATAGCTTACTAGCTCTTTGACCTTGAGCAATTTGGTTAACTTCCCTACTTCTTAGTTTTCTTATCTATTCAATGGAAAGGATATCTCCAGCTGAGGCATGCTGTGAGGATGAAATGACATCAAAAATGAGGAAACTATTACTTTTTAAGTTTCTCCTCTCGGCTGGGCATTTTAAGGGAAAGTGGTGTACATTATCACAACTGATCTTCAACCTGAAGAAGCAGATACTACTATCACCAGTCACCAAGGAGAAAACGGAGGCTTAGTTACATTTTGAAACTTGCCCAAGAAGACATAGCTATGGAGTGGAGAAGGCTAGAGTCAAACCTAGTTTATTTTCTTTTAAAGCTTATGCTTATCTCAGCCACTGTGCCCTTTTCACATTATGCTTCCACTCCAGAGAATAAAACATCCTCAAGATATCAGACATTATTGTTTATATTCAATTTGGACAGTAGGATTACTTTAATTGTTTGAAAATATATAATTTCTGAATAGCAGATAGGTCAGTGTTAAACAGACCGTGGGATTGTACTGACACTGCCAGAATATAAATGAATACTACCATTATTGATTAGTATTGGTGGATTACTATTGCTACTGGGGCTTGTGTCCTTACAAAGGCAAAGACCCCACTTGTATCTTTTAACCTGGTTTTGCCATCCCTTCCTTCTTCACCAGGGAAGAGCAGAAACAATATAGGACTTGTCTGCATCCATAGTCAGTCCTGTAGGAGATCTGTGAGGATGTCCTTTTTCAAACAGAAGTCATCTTCAGGATAACATCAACTTCAGGCAAATTGAATTTTTATTTGCTTTGACATAGATTGGAATCAGTGATGTGATTTTTTTCCCTCTTGTGCAGGGAAAAGAGAGAAATCATCTTGATAAATCTCCTTAACTTTCTTGAAGGGGTTTAGTATTTTTCTCTTTGGGGGAAGCAATAGGCTGTTATGACACAGATCTAAACCTGGGGTTGAAAACCTACCCTCGGGATCTGACTCTACTAATGGGTTTTGGTGGGGACACATCCAGTCTCCACATGGCACAGCATGTTCATTTGTCTATGATTGTGGATCACATGCCTCTTACATGAGAAGCCCTATTCTAAGTGCTATGGATGCATCTGAAAACAAAGCAGAATCCCTGTTTCCATAGAGTTTACATTCTATGGCTAACAAACATATGAAAAACTGCTCATTGTCCCTAATCATCAAAGAAATGCAAATCAAAACCACTTTGAGATATCATTTAACCCCTGTAAGGTTAGCCCACATCACAAAGTTCTAAAACTGCAGCTGCTGGCATGGATGTGGAGAGAAGGGAACACTTCTACACTTTTGGTGGGATTGCAAACTAACACAAGCTCTTTGAAAAGAAGTATGGAGATTCCTCAAAGAACTCAAATTAGATCTCCCATTTGATCCCAAAATCCCATTACTAAGCATCTATTCAGAAGAAAAAAAATCATTTTATCATGAAGACATTTGTCACAGCTCAATTTATAATCACCAAGATGCAGAAACAATCTAAATGTCCATCAACCAGGATGTGCAGGAATGGATTAACAAGCTGTGGCATATGTATACCATGGAATACTATTCAGCCATAAAAAGATGGTGACTTCACATCTTTTGTATTAACCTGGATGGAGTTGAGTTGAAATACATTGTTTTTAGTAAAGTATCACAAGAATGGAAAAGCAAATATCCAATACTCAACAATTCAAATTGGGGGGAGGGAAAGCAGGGGAGAGGGCTGGGAGGGTTTGGAGTGCTCCCACCTAGTGGACACAGTGTAGGATTGTATGGCACACATTTTGGGTGATGGACACAAGCACAACAGGGACTTTACCTAACAAATTCAAATATTGTGATCTGGTTGTTTGCACCCTTACATTAACCTGGAATAATAATAATAATAATAATAATAAAGAGTTTACATTTTAGCAGGAGGGAGAAAGACAATAAAAATGTAGCATGTAATACAGGTCTCTTAGCAATAATATTTGGTTTGCTATGGAAGAAAAGAAGCATTGACAGAGAGTAAGACGTGTACAAGAGGTGTGATTTGAAAGGTGGTTTTGGGGAAGTCTTGTCTGATAAGGTGACATTTGGCAGAGGCCTGAAAAAGTGAGGGACAGCCTCGGCACCTGTAGCTCAGTGAGTAGGGTGCTAACCACATACACCGAGGCTGGCAGGTTTGAGCCTGACCCGGGCCTGCTAAACAATAATGACAACTGTGACAAAAAAAAAAAAATAGCTGGGTGTTGTGGCAGACACCTGTAGTCCCAGCTACTACTAAGAAGGCTGAGGCAAGAGAATCACTTAAGCCCAAGAATTTGAGGTTGCTCTGAGCTCTGATGTCATGGCACTCTACCCAGGGTGACACAGTGAGACTCTGCCTCAAAAAAAGAAAAGAAAAAGGAAAAGTGAGGACCAGACCAGGCTGGATGCAACACTTACATCTGTAATTCCAGCACTCTTTGAAACCAAGGCAGTTGGATCACCCGAGCCCAAGAGTTTGAAGTTGCCGTGATCTATGAGGACACCATGGAATTCTGCCCAGGGTGACAAGGTGATACTTTTTCTCAAAAAAAAAAAAAAAAAGTGAGGAACTGAGTAGAGTGGCTGTCTAGGAGAAGACATTTTTAGTAGCAGGCACAGCAAAGTTCAAGGCCTTGAAATTGGATTGTTGCTGGCCAGTTTGAGGTCAGCCTGAGAGGCCAGCGTGGCTGTAGTGAAAGGGCCTGGGGCCACCGTCAGGCTTTGACTTTCATCTGCAGTCAGATGGGACAGCATTGATTTAACTTCAATATAAAAATGACCACCAGTGTTGGGTACAGAACAGAATGTGCATGTGTGAGCAGGAAACGGCAGACGCAAGAGACACACTGTGGGGGGAAAAAACCAACAAAACAACAACAACAACAACAAAACACCGTAAGTTGAGAGCTGATGACTTGGCTAGAGAGGTGGGAGCAGAAATAATAAGAAATAATTTCATTCTAGATATAGTTTGAAGGTGGAGGCACTAGGACTTTCTGCAGTGTGTGAAGAAGGTGGAGGTCAAGGAGAATCCCAAGATTTGTCTTCTAAGAAAGTGGAATGAAAGCGTTTTCATTTATATACCTGGAGAAAAATATGGGAGAGGGGCATTTTTTGTGGAAATTCAGAAATTTGCCAGTGAAACAGTGACACAGACATGGCATGTAGGTCGTTGGGGGTGAGTGTGGAGGTTGGAGGGAACGTTCACCTGTGAGCTGCCTGTGTGTGGACACTGTCCAAGGTCTTGAGACTGGATTGGACTCATTTAGGAACTAGGTGTAGATAAAGAAGAGATTTACAGTTGAGCCTCGGAACACTCCAATACAAACAATTAGGAGATAATAGGAACCAGCAAAGGAAAGTGAAAAGTCTCAGTTTATAAAATAAAGAGAAATTACACATACACAAAATCTCCTTTCTTCAGGAACCAGAGTTAAAAAGGAGTAGTCAGTTTCTGAGAAAAAGATGAAGTTTTTCAGGAAGTATAGAGAAACCCAAGGAAGAAGGGGCACCCAGAGGGGACTGGCACCTTTTTTCAGTTCTGCTTAGACAAGCAAGTGACTTTGGAATTTGGGGTGAAGACACAGTGCAGGATATAAAGTAAAATAATGGGCAACGGTGGCAATGTGGTTGGAAGAAGAGGCATAGGTAAACTTTTACGGTGTAAGTCATAAAATGACTATGGATACATGCTCTCTGAAAAATAGTTAGCAGTCATGTGGATGAATAAAGGGAACAAAATGCACTGGTGACACCACACGGTAATGCCGTTAACACTTTGTGTGTACTTTTTCTAGTTTTTTCATATACATCTGTGAATTAACAAAATCAGGATAGGTGGTACTGTATGTTATTCTGGTCTGTTTTTTACTTAACATATCAGCAGGAATATTTTTGGAAGACGTATTTTTCACCACATTTTGATGAGAGGAGGGAGATAATCAAAGAAAAGATTGTGTTAGCTTGAGACATGCCTGGCCCACTACTTGCCACTAGGGCAGCAGGATGACTGCCTGTGTACTCGGGAGAGACAGAGGACCACTCTGGATCCTCTGTGCTGGGACTGACACAACGGTTGCATCCACCGACGGGACTGGGAGAACAAGACTGACTAAGCTTTGCTTGTTTTTTACATCCGGGTGGATTCCAGACCTGCTATCAGTGCAGTTGCAAAACTGTTTTTCTTCACTAAATGCAGCAGAACTGAAAGAGAAGAATAACTGGAAATGTTTGGGCTGATCTCTACCAATGTAAACAAACAAGGAAATTAATTTGTGATACAAAGTAGATTGTTTTGACTGATTTCCTAGGTTTGTCTTGCCCCACAGCTTACAAAGAAACAAAAACCCATCATATTTCCCCTGTATTGTTCATGTTGTGGTGTATAGTTTAGAAACATAAAACATCAAGAATTAATATCGGAACTCCTCATAAATCTGTGGAAATTGTGAAAAATCATTTTAGTTTACGGTATGAACATGACTACAGCAAAATAATTTCTTCTGTTGACAACTGTCATGGCAAGAATTGCCTCTGAAGTCAACACTTGATGTTATGAGGCTCAGCAGATATTAGTGAGGGGCAGTGAATGTCCTTTTAAAATTAGTGAAATTAATAAAAACAATAAAAATAATACCTAGTTGTAAACTTCTGACAACAGTTAAATAAAATGTATGTGTGTATTTTTGATTGTGTACTTTGAGCTCCTGATTTCTATGTATGTACAGATTCTTGTCTGGTGAGCTCAATTGGCTAGAGAATGGGACTTTACAAGGTCAAGGTCACACATTCCACTGGTCTTGTAGAAACAGAAACCTATGTCATAGTCATCAAATGCACCAGGAATTCCACAGAGTCATTTCATGGAGATGTGATCTAGTCACGTAAAGACCAGCCAAGAGAGTTCGGCTGCTTCAGTAATATCTATCTCACTGTTAGAAAAAACAAACACTCAACTTTAACACCGATGCCACCTCCTATGGGTCAAGGATCTCAACTTGCTATGAGAACGGCAGTACATACACAGATGCTCACAAATGCACAAAGTCTACTGCATCGGAGAAGAGCAAAAACCCCACTCAGCCTTAATTCCAGTATTTAGCTGAAAAAGAACATACAATAATTGTCTTTCACTTGTATTTCTAGGTTATGCTGGATTAATAAGGAAGTTTTAGATACACTTGACAAATATGACATGCTTTTATACATATCTAATTATGTCATGATCTTTGCCGTTCATTATAAGGAAATGAATGCTCAGAACGTAGAGGTTTTCAAAATGTAAAGCAGCATCTTGACATCCTGGAGTTTGGGAAGTGCGTGGGGAAATAATTTCACAGCCCTGAGAAATTGACTCAGTCCATCCCTGCCACTCCCCACTGAGGGTCATAGGCAATGACAAAGACTGGAACTCGCACCCCAGCCCGAGTTGGGGAGACACTGGCTTCTCACCATCACACTTTTGCTTTAAAAATCTCAGCCTGTGATTTCCTGATATTTCCTTCTCTGATTGAGCTATACCAATCCCATAAAAGCAGTGCAAGTTCCTCCGCAAATCTACTCACTGGACTTTGGAACCCAGCTGCCCCTCTCATTTTTCAAGGAGAATTGTGCTTTTAAGCTGTTCATTTAAAAAAAAGAAGGCAAAATGTCAAGTCTATAACCGCTCACGAATCACCATTTCCATCTGCAGCCCGGGCAGTTGTTCAAAAGCAAGAACAGGATCAGAGAGAAAGCCCCTTCTTTCAGTTTAAAAAACTCTTGCTCCGCTTTAGCAAAACTGTTAATACCCACAGTGTGGGTCAGCTTCTCAATATGCAAAATGGACGAAGGCGCCCAATTTTCTTTTAAAATAAATTAAATCTGAAATAGTTCTTTGTCAGGGAAAGCTGCTGTGATCTTTCAATTTCCCCTTACAAAAATTAGCCTCTGGCCATCAGAACACATTGACTGTAGAAATAAAATATTTATCTAGCAGGTTTCCAGCCTTAAGGACAGCTTCCTCTTCTTTATTTTTCTTGGACCTTTGTGCCTCCCACCCACCAAAGTCTTCACTCAGCCCTACCAGCAGCCCGGCTGGCACCACAGATAAGAAGCGAACTGTTCTCTTGGTGACCTCTAAGCCTTCCACTCCCCGGGAGAGGCACCGGGGACTGCTCACTCAGCAGGCTGAGAGCCTGGAGCCAGTTTGTCCTCGAGGCGTTTCTGCCATAAAACAATACCGCGCCGGCTCCGCTGCCCGCAGCGGGTCTCCCACTCCCCTCTCCCCTTCTTGCCTCTCGCTCCGCACCTGCCTCAATTCCCATCTCCACCGCGCCGGGCAAACAAAAAGCGCAGCAGCGGAAACAGCAACAGATTCCTTTGTTTTCCATGCAAATCCTACCTCCGGTAGTTGTCACATCTTCCTCAAAAGCCACGCTTAATGTTTCATGACAGCCATCCAGCGCAGTCCTCCAAAGAGCCACCGGTAATCATCATTACCTCTCGTGCCCAAAGCCTTTGTGGACCATTAATGTCACAACCCTGTTTAACTCATAGCTTTAATACTCCCTGCTCAAAATGTCTGAAAGAGTTTGGAAGGACAATAGGAGTGACTGCACGCTAGACAGCCATGCTCGAAATTAGTTCTCTGAAGCTCCGAGAAGCCTGCTTCATACTGTTTTTAAAGCGTGCAGGAGGCAGGATCGATTAGCCTATGACAGGCATGCTGTTTCTGTTTTTATTAAATACTGTAATAGGCTGTCTGTTAGCAATGCTGTGATAGGTCCGACATCGCTTTGCACTGCTTTCGAATTCTCCTGCTAAAAAGGGAGAGAAGGCTCACAGACTCCCTTCGGGGACCACCCCCCCCCCACCCCGCACTGGATCGGATTTCCAAATCCTCCTCCACTACAGGAGAAAGAACTCCTTTTGCAAATAGGTATTTCTCCCTGGAAAGTGAACTTGGAAATAAACACTCCAGGATTCCCTGAACAATTCTCTCGCTCCCAGCAAGGGAATTCTGCTCTTCTTAGAGAACAAAAATAAACGTTCTCTAGAGTTAGGGAAGAAAGTCAATCCAAATAGGAAAAATTCTCATCAGTAGTGAGGTGTGACTTAGGGTATCGATGTACATAAAATTTCCCGTTATATATAAAATGGACTGGATGGGCAGATGATTGCCTAAGTCATTCTTCCACGCTGAGTTACAAAGCTGTGTTTCAGTCTGAAGGGACCAAATGCCTTGTCTACTGTCACCATGGGAGCAACCCAGGAGCAGCTGGTGGAAGGGATGGAGATGGGTGGCTGTCTTCACAGTCAGGATCCTAAAGGGTTGGAGAGGGGATTTCTTACCATTGACCAGAGAGGAGGGTATTACTTGGCTGGAAATGCTACCTGACAAAGTCCTAAGGACCTTCCCAATACATAGGCAGAAGAAAGTTCTTGGTGGCTCAGGATAACATAGTTTTACTCCAACTACCCAGATTTAGTTATTTTCTTCCCCTGTTCTTTCTCTCCTCCTGTTACTCCAAAAACAGTAGTTTTGTAGTGTTACTATGGAAACTGAGCTGTCCACTCCATGAGAGAGTTTTAGAGAGAGGAAGAGATGTAATATGGACCAAAATATACCACACTGGCCTACAAAATGAAAAGGAGCAGGGATTAACAAATAAGCAAACAAAAACTACTATACACAAACCATAAATCATTACTATTAAATTACTGAGAATTTTGTTATCTAGAAATGCTATAGTGATTAGATCATACCATTCATGTTAGGAACGGGACCTGCGTTTCTCAGCTGTCCAAGGAAAGAAAGATTCCTCCTCCTTTCTTTCCCTAAACTCTTGGTTGTCTGTCTGAATATGCTCTGATTGTATATAAATTTTAATTGTTACTTGACTGACCACAATTTCTGCTCAGGAATGAAATGTAATTTACTGGAAAAATTTCCTTATATTACAAAACATAACCAAATTTCATTCTGGTTTTGTGTCTGTATAGTGGTTTCCCTGGAGTACAACCAAAGTCAGAAAATATTTACTGCAACTTGAATTTCAAAAAATAATTCTGTGACTATTAAGTTGATAAGACAAAGAGAAGACTTTTTTTCAAATTTGCACTTCTTCAAATAGAAATAAAATTCTTTTTATGTTAAGCATACAGGACCTTCACTAGCCTCATGATCATTCAAGAGAAACTATTTGTTGCTGGAGTAATTAAAATTTTCACAGTTGTGAGGAGTCCAGGGAATGCAAAATTATTGTCTTTAGTATCTCAGTTTCACAGTTTGTAATTGGAGTCATTGACACCACTGAAATGAAAGCACAAAAATTCCAAAATGACATTGTTGGAAGGAATGTTTCAGGATTTAATGGAAATCCTGTTTTTATTGGCAAGCATATCGTGGAAACATTTTTAATGGAAGAATCATTATTTTAGAGGAAGAGTATTTATGATAGTCTTTAAAAATGATAAGAGAGTAATATAAATTGTGTATCCCAAATATTTTTTCAAACGTTAGAAAGTGCTTAAATTATAACCTAAACACCACTGTATATGTGATTTGGAAAGAGGGAGAGACAGAAAGGGAGGGGAAGCAGAGGAGTCGGAAAATACCCCTGGTTGGCTACCTCCCTCCAATTCTACCTGTGATTAATTCAGAAAACAGCTGCTAATAATTCAAGAGACAAATGAATATGTTGATCCTGGGATGAAGTTACACAGTGGGACTTGGGCAGGGATGGCTAGTGATGTTTTAGGGAGGTTCTGTTCCTGGTGGAACGCAGAAAGGGGGTGGCTTGGACCTCTCTCAGAATAAAGGCAGCTCCCAAAAGGGGCCATGTTCAGATGGGGACCTGGAGATGGTTTGTTGAGGTAATGGAGGAAGAGCAGGAAATGAGGAAGGATGGGAAAGAGGAGGAAAAGAGAAAAGAGATTTAGGAGGGAGGGAGGGAATAGTCTCTTGAGATAGACCGGTGTCAGAAGAGGGCACACAGGCTTTGGAACAAGGCAGCCTGATCTTCAAACTCCGTTCCATCATGCTGTTTGAGCTTCATGTATTAAAGTGAAAAGAAAACAGTGTCTGTTGTAAGGGCGCAGTCATATGTGACGAGGCCCATGATGAGGTAGGAGTGAAGCTCTCTACCTGTAAAAAGAAGCACCCCCAAATGGTGGTTATTACTGAGCAGGAAGAACGAGGAAGACGAAGATTAGAGAGGAGGCCACCATCGGAAAGAAGAGAGGAAAAGAAAGAAAAGGAGGAAGGGGAGGTGTGAATAGACAACAGCGGAGGGGGAGTGAAAATTCTCCTGTTGAGGCACCTGGGATAGAATTTCTTTCTGGTTGTTTTGCTTCCTTATCACATTCCAGCAACTGTTGCTTTAGCTCTCCTTCTGTCAGGAAGTTTCAGATAATAAAGTGTCTTTGGAGCTCACACCTCCAACAAGAGAGAAACCTACGCTGAATTTGTTAAAATCTTGTTGGACTGTTTTGAAAGCAGCTGATCTGAGGATTGGATTTAGTAACTTTTAGCATTGCTTGCCTGGATGGCTCCCTGGGGAATGAAGTTTGGGCCCGCAGAAGGCAAGGACTGAAGTGATATTTCAGAGCTATATTGTCAAACACATTCAGCAGGAATGCGCTGTGCATCTGTAACTTGATAACATTTCAATAGCATCTGCTCTCTGAACACACATTAGAAAACTTGTTCTGGAAAGAATTTGTATGTGTTAACAAATATGAGGTTGAAAACTGGAGACTGGGTGACAGCGAAGCAATCACAGGCACACAGAATTTGCAGCTTCCATGCACAGACTGTGTGGAATGGTTTAATGAATGGAACTATGCATAATTTCATTATGAATCATCACTATTAAAATGAAAATCTGATAGATACATAACCAGAAAATGTAGCTATCTGTTACAGATACAAGGGCTAATTATATTTTGGAGGACATAATTTATGCTCTGAATAATACACCGAGTAATTGCTTCTGCCCTGTTGTGACTATTTTCTAGGAACAACGGGAAAGTTAGTTTAGAAACTGCTTCCTTCCTGTTATACTCCTGTCAGTGCTGCAGCTGATTCTCTCTGAAGTGGTCTTCAGTTCTACTGCATAAAAGAGGCAATTCTTTAGCATAAACTCAAATGTTTAGCCCTAGAAAGTAATTAAAAGACAGCAGTTGAAGAAAACCTAACGTTAATGCAGTCGCTCACTCCTGACAGAGAATAAAGTGTTTCTGTTGGTCTGCATCACTTTCCATAAAATTTCCTTTGTACCTGATTTTTTAAAAATATGTACTAATGAAATCATAATTTCTGAGAGTTTACATTGATAGAGCATATTTGCCCTCATCATATTTGATCCTCACAGTAAAGTTACTGGGAGGCATAGCAAATATTGATGGTCCATCTCTATCCACAGAAGTAGAGGATGAGAGAAGTTTAATGGTTTCCCTATGATCACATAAATATGTCTTTTAATTCATAATCCAGTGTACTTTTTATTTCATGAATTTTTTTACTTAGCTCCTCATATTTTTTCTCGTTAAGATTTCTATTTTGTGGGATGCAGAAATACAAGCACTAGGATTTTTTTTTTAATTAAAAAAAGAGAGAATAAAAAGAGAAGCCACAGACTGAAAGAAAATATTTGTAAAAGACACATTTGATGAAGGACTGCTATCTGAAGTACACAAAGAGCTCTTAAAACTCGACAACAGGGAAATAAACAACTCACCTAAAATTGTGCCAAGACCTTAACAGACACCAAAGAAGATGTACAGATGGCAAATAAGGTGAAAAGATGCTCCACATTACATGTCATCAGGAATTTAAAATAGCAGCGAGCTACAACTACATACTTATTAGAATGGCTAAAACCCAGATCACTGACAACATCCAATGCTGGAGAGTGGGGGAGCCACAGGAACTCTCATTCCCCCCTGGTGGGAATGCAGAATTGTACAGCCACTGTGAAGGTAGTCTGGTAGTTTCTTACTTAACTAAACGTACTCTTGCTGCAGGATCCAGCCGTCAACCTTCCTGGTGTTTATTCAAAGGAGCTGAAAACTCGTGTCTACACAAAAACCTGTGCACAGTGTTATTTGTAATTGCTAAAACTTGGAAATAGCCAGTCTGAAAAAGCTATATGATGATTCCAACTGTCTGACCTGAAAAAGGCGGAACAGTGAAGATGGTAAAAAGATCTTTCAACCTTTTGTACTGCACTGATCTTTGGATCCGCAGATCTTTTTACCAGTGGATGAGTGGGTGCAGTACAAACAGTTTTTAGGGCAATGAAAACACTCTGTGTACTAGTGTACTGACCAACCATGTCAATAGACATTTGTCCAAATCCACAGAAGGTACAGCGCCTAATGAACACTATGGTCTTTGGGGGGTTATGAAGTGGCAATGTGGGTTCATTAATTTTAACGAATGTACCACTCTGACAGGGGATGTTGGTAGGGGGAGGCTATGTGTGTGCAGGGGCAGAAGAGTCCAGGGGTACAGGGGAAACCTCTGTATCTTGCTTTCAATCTTGCCTTGAACCTAAAACTGTTCCAAAATAATAGTCTTTAAAAAGAACTATAGAAAAAAAGCATAAAATGGAGAATACTGCCATTTTTTTCCTCCTTTTATTTGGTAAACACTTCTTTTTTTAACTTTTTGTTTTGTGATTATTTATGTTTTTAAGGTAGAGTTAGTAAACATTTTAAAAAGGTAAACTATGAATATTCATTATTATTCTGATTACAGAATTGACATTGAATAATTCTGCACTGATGGCAGCTGGGGAGGACTTCCTGATCTGTGGGCTGCAAGCATAAACTCATGCAGTAAGAACGTAATTTGGGTCATCTTCCTGGATTTTTTGATCATTTTTCTGTCTGTCTTTGTAAATACCATTAGGAGAGAAAAGACTGCAGGGAACACCCCTGCCCAACCTTCTGGGCCTAATCTTACCTGTAGGTTTTTAGGCAGTGGATTATCATTCTGTGCGTGAGTGGTTGAAATGGGAGAAGGAGGTAGCGGATCATATAATATACCTGTTAATTAATCTGTCTGGGTTTTCAGAATAGTAGTAACACCCTTCTCAACACCTTCCTTTTTGCCCCACTAAACACAGATGGTTCCCCAGAGCCCTCACCCTCACCAGGATGCCCATGAGAGAGAAAGGGCAGGCAGAGCTAGTTTAACCACTTCTCGGAGCCATCATTTTTTGGGCTGAGCCATTGCGTTTGGCAGACAGCTTTTTGGGGCTGTATTACCATCTTTCTGAAGCCTGTCAGAGTATTAGACATAAATCAGCTTTAAAATAAAACATAAAATAGAGCACTGACAGTTGCTGGGGTTTTATTTCATTTGGATTCTTCTATTTCCTGGGGCCTAGCTGCAATCTTCATGCTTACAGGAAACATGAACTAAACAAACGTGGCACTCCAGCTCGGTGTATCTATTGCAATCAATGGGAAGATGATCACTGGATGCTGTTGTTATCTGCCCTCTACACGGCAGAGCATTAGATCCGATACCTGCTGCTTTTAGTATAATAAGTTAATTTAAAGTAATTAAAAGACATCTGTCTTCCAAACAAAGCAAAACAAAACCAAAAATCCATCACATGCAGAGAGCTCCAAGTTTGGGTACAAAGGGCAAAGATTAATGTGCATGTTGGTGTTTATATTCAAGTGCATGTTTGATTAACTCACTTGAGCTTGCTAGCTTCTTAGGGTGGAAGATTACCCATTCGAAAAACAAAATGCTTTTTAGCAAAGTGTTAACATTTATCATAAAATGTATTTCTTTACAAAATGATGGCAGAATCATTTTGTATTATAAATGTATTGTGTCTTTGCAATTAAATACTAGGCATTTGGGAAAGTCTTAATAAATATTTCATAGTTCACCTTGAAAAAGAATTAGCAAAATGGATATAAGTAAAAACATTTGGATACTGAAATATATTCGTAAAGTAACTTTCATCAAAGGTATAAGTTATACAGTATAATAGTTTCTTTGAATGTACTTTTTTCTCATTAAAAATACCAAATAAAAAACCCCCTCAAACTCTAATTCTGATTATAAAATTGATAAAAATATAAAATTGGAGTACACAAAAATATATTGTGATCCTTTAATCCAGAGATAACTTCTACTATTAATGTTGAAAAATTAGGCTTACATTGCACGTAGAGTTATACATATCAGTTTTCTCTTTAACATTATAAAATATTTCCATGTTATATTGAAAATTTTAAATATTTTAAATAAATATATATTGCCATGTGCATTTTTTCTATTTTGTTTAAATAGTCCTTATTGATGAATACAGAATTTATTTTTTATTTTTCATTAGCATAATGCTCTGCTATAGCTTTTGTATAAAAATATTTTTCACATCTCTTATTTAGGATAGATTTCCATGTCTGGATTGTAAGGGTGAAATATATGAACATTCTAAAGGCTCTCAGTATATATTACCAAGATGCTCTCTTGAAAGGCTAAAGCATGCTCATAGTCCCAGCAGTGGCGTTGTCTACTTTTGCCAGGGTGGGATGGGGGCTGGACCCTTTGGCTCACACATATAATCCTAGCACTCTGGGAGGCCGAAGCAGGTAGACTGCTTGGCCTGGGGATTTTGATACCAGCCTGAGCAAGAGTGAGACTTGGTCTCTACTGGGAAAAACAAAATGAAAAACTAGTTGGGCATTGTGGCAGGTGCATGTAGTCCCAGCTACTTAGGAGGCTGAGGCAAGAGAATCATTTTTGCCCAAAAGTTTGAGGTTGTTGTGAGCTGTAACACCAGGGCACTCTACTTTGGGACCATACAGTGAGTCTCTGTGGCAAAAACAAAACAAAATAAAACAAAAACCAAACCAAAAATCTTTTCACTTTTGGGACTGACGTGGAAATCAGTTGTCATATAACAAGATGGGAGAGAGAGGTGGCAAAGGGAGAGGATAGCTGATGTTGGCATTTTTATTTCAGTTTCTTGAGTTAGAAATGTTTTCATTTCCATGGTAGAGGGAGAAATGAAGCAAATACAGCAAAGTCTGGGCTCTACATTCACGACGTTCCTTACTGCTTGGAGCAGAGTCTCTCCGACTGTGCCCTGTGAACCCTCTGGTGGATGGCAGACACACACAAATCCACAAGACACAGCTGCTGTGTCTTCCCGGAAAATCAATATGGTAAAGCAGTGGTTCTCAACCTTCCTAATGCCGTGATGTATTTGCATTGTTACAAAGGGGTGGCGACCCACAGGTTGAGAACCGCTGGAGACTTTGGGGGCAAGACTTTTGAATTGTGCTCAGTAATGTTTTTAGCAAATGCATAAAGTCAGCTTTTCCAACATCATGAAATCTGGAATTTTTAACGTAAACTTAGGAAACAGAACATTTTATAAATTGGAAGTCATGAGAGACCTGGAACATTTTTTGTCCTCATGGAACTTTTGTGACATTAGTCAAAATGAAGAGAGGACAATTCCTCAGTGAAAATCGGTAATACTAACACAAAAGAGTGAGAACACACAAGTTGGCAAATTACAAAAAACCTAAGCTGTTTGTTATATGAAAAAGGAGATTGCTACCTTCTTAATGTTCAGTAATTTTTGGATGTTACATACACAAAAAAAATCACCCATATGCAAATCAGATTGATGGCAGTTTGCTCATAAGTCCATATTTTATTTCAATTCCTTCCACTGAAATAACTCAAAGGGGGTGTGTGGTTGCGCATGTTTATGTATGTATGTGTATGTGTATGATTTGAATCTCATACCCAATTTGTTTTTTGAAATATACTAATTCTAAAACTATGTGTGCAAGTGGAATCATTGACTATGTGAAAATTATATTTCTTTCAAATGAACTTGAAATACCAGAAAATGTGAAGATAATGAAGGGAATTCAGAATAACCAAAAATTATTGAGACACCTGTGAAAATGGACATCCCTAAAACTCTCTGCAAAGCACGTGATAGCAACAAGGCTGAGAGCACAGTTCCACTATAAGTCACTTGTTCAAAAAAGTATAGAATATACCTAAATTGTATTTAATATTTGGGAGTATTATTGTGAAAATGAAAAGTGACCTTTTTTTCCTGTGTAAGAAAATAATGGATAAATGTTCCCTGAAACCCTTGCTTCAGGGAAATTTAAAGACCAATTAAATAATATCAAAGAAAATAGTCACCAGAATTTTGCCTAACTGGTAGTAAAAAGTCTTTGGCAGAAGTACTATAATGCATTACAAAAATCAAAAAGCCATTTCAAACAACTTGATGTTATCTGTATGTTTAAAGTGTTATCTTTTTCATTTCCTTTGGTGGGTGAAGCTTAGAAGACACTTCAGTGAAGTCTTCACTGTGGGCAGACAGTGAGTTTGTGACAATTAGCAACAGCCACCCCTCCATCAGTACATCTAGGAAACTTCTGTTAGAAAATTGTCCCAATATGTAGAAGAAAAACTATGTTTATGAATAAGAATGGCCGACTGGAATCATAACATAGACAACCCGCGTGGTCACTGGGGTGGTCTTGCAGGTCTTAGCCAAGAAGTGATAGCACAGGCAAATAAGATTGCAGAACTGTATTTTAAAAAGGCTAAGATTAATCTTACTCTTTTTCTTATATTTTTTGATCACTCAAATGTTAATAATTATTCAGTTTTAATAATCCAGTATGTAATAATTGTGTGTGTCATGATATTAACTTTCAAATTACTCAATGATAAAATAAACAATGAAAAAATATTTAGTAAGTAATGTATTTGACAAGAGCAATGGCAAATGAAAAAGAAGCATTGATGAAGATGAGATCCTATGATACATTAAGTCGAATGCAGCTGACTTCTCTCATCCTTTCTTCAGCTGTCTGATGGCTCTGGGCAGCTATGGCCTTAAGTTCTATGAAAGTATCTCCAGAGAATTGGTAAGTGCTTAGACACTGGGTGGTGCTTGTGGCTCAAAGGTATAGGGCGCTGGCCCCTATGCCAGAGGTGGCGGGTTCAAACCCAGCAGCTCCGGTCAAAAGCTGCAAAAAAAAAAAAAATGCTTAGAAGCTGATTGATTGCTGGAAGCCGTAGGGCAAGGGCAAAGAAATAGCATGTCATTACAAGGCCTGATCTATGGCATCTATGAATTCCTACAGAAGCTCCTTATTAGAATTTCTTTGTTTATTTGTGGAATTCAAGAGGAAAAGAAATAACAAAATATGTGGGTTGTCTCTTCTTTGGTACAGAGTCTGGGAAATTATAAAGATGTCTGAAAACAAAAAGGCTTCTCTGAGGTGCCGGGAAGGGCCTGATGCTCTGCCTGTGGTTACACTGAGGGCTCGTGGGAATAGAAACCACCTGCCCAGAATGTCTCCACTTAGAGTCTCTAAGGATCACATACGCTACCAATCAATCAGCAAAGGAACCAACTGCCCAGCTCTGGAAGAGATCATCCCAAATGAACTATCTCCATGCCCAGCAAAATGGAGCTTCCAAAGGAGAGAAATGGCAACTTTATCTGTGTTGTTATGTGTCTCTGTGTGTATACATAAATAACTTAAGGAAATCCAAGTTCTGGACACAATGTTTAGAACTAACTACACGACTTTCCAACTAAACTTTTTATCACATACCAAAGGGGCTGGTCACTATTGAGGTGGAAGATCAAGTGAAAGATATATCTTGAGGCACAGCATAAAAATATGAAAGAGAGAAAAAGAGAAGAGACTGGTGATTTCATTCAAAAAACCTGATCACGTAAAAACAGGAGCTACAGGAGCAAAGGAAGGAAAAGCTAAAAATTTAAAAAAGGGTACGCAGAAGAAATACTTGAAACCTGTTGCAAGCATGATTTATTGAATTTTATCATCATGATCTTAAAACAGCCTTTGTTTTAAGGCTCATAGACCTTTGTTTGCTAAATGACTGTCTGTTGAAAGAAGTGACCAACCAACGAGTGGGGCAGAGGGAGGAAATGCCTGACACATACATGCACTCACACACACACACACACAAACATAGGATGAGAAAATAATGGCTGGCTAAAGGCAAAAGGGCTCTGAAGGGCTCTTGGAGTAGAATAAATAGTCTTACTGAAAAAACCTTTCAAATAAAAGCCTGAAATAGAGGGTTCTAGGCTGACTCAGCACAAACCAGGAGTCGGGCTAGGAGAAAGGATGAATAAAAATATTCCAGAAGGACTCCTGTGCAGGGCAAGGGGGACAGGGCAGGTATTCAAAATCTCCAGTTACTGAGCACTGGGGAGGGGGCAAGTTAAGGAGAAATGTAGCATTTTAGTTATGCAGCCAGCATATTCTGGTGGGAAAATATTTACTACTTAGTTTTTTAAAATAGTGAGTGTGGGGACAGAAAAGATCATTATTGATGGAATGGGATAGTACAGGAGAGCTCTGAAATGAACAAGAGAAAAAAACACACAGGTGATAAGAGCATTATTAAATCAGCAAAAATAAAGAAACAAGAGAAAGAAAGATAATAATATAAAATAATTAAAGTACAATGGAAGAAATAAAATAAGTATACTCATTGTTTTACTCATGATTTTACTATTTGTAAAGGACAGACCTCCCTTTGAAAGACAGAGTGTCAGACTGAGCAAAAGCAACTTCAACCCAGGTAAATGTTATTTAAGGGAAAATAAAATACAATAAAAGTGATGAAAAAAGGTTGAAGATGAAGAGGTTGGAAAAAGAGATATCAGACAAATGCAATCTAACAGAAAGTTATGATATCAATGGCTATTGAGTTTAAAATACTATAAGAGGCTGGGTGTGGTAGCTCATGCCTGCAATCCTAGCACTCTAGGAGGTCCATGTGGGTGGATCACCTGAGCTCAGGAGTTTGAGACCAGCCTGAGCAAGAGACAGACCCCATCTCTCATAAACTAAAACAAGAAAAGAAAAAAAGAAGAGAAATATCTGGGTGTTGTGGCAGGCATCAGTAGTCCCAGCTATTCGGGAGGCTGAGGCAAGAGCTATGATAACACCATAGCACTCTACTGAGGGTAACAAAGTGAGATTGTCTCAAAATAACCAAAGAAAATAAAATAAAAACCCTAATATAGTCCAGTTTGGAGGGTAGAGGGAAACAGAAAGGGGGAGGGGGAGGATGTTTGGCAGAAGCAGGGAGGTCATGAGGCTGATCTCACCTAATGTGCACATCGTGAGGGTGTATAACAGGCCCCCTGGGGGAGGAGCTCTTCTACAAATGGAACTTTACCCTGGAAGTGAGAACAACGTAACCTAAAAATCGTACCCTTGTATTAATTTGAAAAAATACAAAAATTATTAAAAAAAAATCCACTATAGAGTATATAAAGAAATATCATATAATGTTAAAATTAATTCTATTTGAAGAAGATATACTAATCATAAAGTTACATTTACCCTCTCACCAATTACAAAAATCAAATAGCTAAAACAAAAACCATTATAAATGCAATAATTATTATTTTTATATGTAAATATAAAATTATTATTTATAATAATAATTACTATTATTATTTTGTATGTAAATATAAAATAAAATATTTTACGCATAAAATAACATATATATATTTATTTTTAATGTAAAAATTATAATGAGGTCACTATTCTCAGTGATAGCTCGCTCTAAGAATTGGACAGAGTCTTCATACAATAAGTAAAATCATAGAAGGATCAAATAGTAGCATACTATTCACTAAGTCTAATATTATCAATGAATATTTATAAGAGGAATCTCATCTTTCAAATAAATAGAGAAATATAACTACAAAATAATTATAGTGATAGTAGTAATGGTAATTAAGAACTTAGCTAACAAAGCAAAACCTTGCAAAATTTTTAAAGCTAAAATTGTATGAGCCATGTTCTTTTATCCCGTGTAATTAATGGTAGAAAGTGAAAACAACAACTTCACTTCTAAATTACCATTATACAAAGGGGAAGTGAAATGGGAATTATTACTTCTATAGAAAACTGCAAAGGGAAATCCTTTCTGGTTAATTTACCACTGTTAAAATGTGCAGCCTTACAAAACAAATATGTCAAAATAGAAAGGGGGGAAAGTAAAGCAAGCATTAAAGATGTTAGAAAAACAGTTTTTATTATAAAAAGGAAGCAGAAATTAGTAAAACAAAAAAATAAGAAAATGAAAGAAAAAATAAATCTAAAACCTTAAAAAACTAATGAAATAGATACACCCTATCTAAGGATGATTAAAGAAAACATAGTAAGCAAAACTATATGATGTAAATTAGGAGGGAGATACATGCGCTAATATAGAAGAAAGATATACAACTACAAACATAGAAATTAAAAGTTGTATGAAAACAGGAAGTTGGAAAATGTGGGTGAAATTTATGAGTTCCTAGCAATATATAAATTGTTAAAGCTGACCCCAAATGAAAAAGAAAACTTTGTTAAATCAGTGTGATCATGGAAAGGATCAGACCAGGGATTAGATGCTTGGTCACATGTGTTCACAGCTCGAGTTTCCCCTAAACCTTAAAGAACAGGGAATTCTAAATAAATTCTAATCCAGATCATAAACCAATGAGCAAACCATTCAATTTGATTTTTATATAGTCAGAATAACTTTAGTTCTGAAGCAAGATAAAGTTATTTCTGGAAAAAACAAAAGGGAGCAAATCAGTGGCGAGGAGGGAAAAGCAACTGTAGATGGAGTTCATTGATGCATTCGATGCATATGGATTCAAAGATTATATATTAAATATTAGAAAACAACATGCAGCAATGCATCAGAGTGATAACATATTGTGACAGGCAGAATTTATTCAGGAAATGCTGAGTCTATCAATATAAGCCTTTAACACATTCAAAACAAAAGTCCACGTTATCTTATTAAAAGATGTTAAAAAGCATTTGATAAAAGCCAACATCTACTAATAAAATTCTAAGTAAATAAGGAGAAAAACCACTTAAATGTAATAAACATCTTTTTGATCAAAATATAATGGCAAATACCCTAAATGCAAATTTCTAAAGAAATTTCAATTAAAATTAAGAAATTAGCCAGCTTCAAGCTTTTTATTGGTTCCCCATTGGTCTATTGAAGAACAGTTCAAGCTTCTACCAGGGGAAGCCGTTCTCGTGTGGCCCCTGCCTGCGTTTTGCACCTTCACCATCTTCACCCCACTGCGGTAAGTTGCAGTCCAGGCAGAGCTGCCTCTGCCCCGCGCGGGGCGGTCCCAGGCCTCTGCACTTGGCCCCGCGGCCACCTTGACTCCATGCACGCTCGACTGTTCTCTTTTCCACCTGCGGAGTTTCTCATTTTTAGGACCTGGCTCCTGCCCTCCTATAGGTGCCCACACATTTTTCTAATCTTGCTCATAAGAAATTCTGCTTGAGCACAGAAATGGGATCCTGTTTTCCTTTGTTCACCCACTGTCCCCGATGCATAGAACACGTGCAATTCAAGTTATCTGAATCCATGTGTGAAGAGAGGCACAGCCATAATGCCACAGTCAGCCTGGGCTGGTGACAGTGATGGCGGGGACATCCTGAGGAGAGGATGGCTCTTGCTGGTGACAAAGCCTGTCTCTTTGCATATGGGTGAATTCTTTTGTTTTATGACCCGCATACACACTTAACAAATGGTGCTGTTAATGGATTTTCTTGCGTTCTGCTTCCTGAGCTGGCAATTGCATTCTATCTGCTAGATTACCGCTCCTGCCTTTGTTTTGCCTTTGCGTCCTGACAGTGTGGGGGCGAGGGTAGGGGCAGAGGAGGTGTTTGGCAAGCTCTGTTAAGTGACCCAGAAGTCTTCACCTTGCAGAGCTTTTTCAGACAAATTCTCCAATGTTTTGCAGGGTGCTTTCACCGGTGATGACTCATCAGCCACCCTTGGCAAGCACTGCTTGTGGAGTATGCACCTTTAATACTTTAACTACAGTTCTTGAGACTACAGGGAAATTTCTTCTGAATGGATTCAGGAGAGTTCAGTAGGTGAGCACGATTCTGCAGCTGCAAGAATTTGCCACTTCTTGTAATTTTTTTTTTTTTTTTGTCTTCCACTTTAGCTTCTGCCATCTGCCATTGTTACAGAGCCCAGGTGTGCGGGATTCTCCTGTTCTCCTGTAAACATGACTCTGTCTTCCCTCTCATTGTCTGGTCATTAGTCATCAAATTGTTGAGGGCCTGACTGACCGTTCCTCAAAACATCTGTTAAATGTTAAGGGAAATGAAGAAGAGCTAAATTGTTTGTAATTACTAGCTTATGTTTAATTGCTTTCTCTTAATTCCAGTCAATTTGTAAAATTTTTAATAGTCCATATAATTTATGCTCAATTGCCCTGTTTGTTTGGGTATATAGAATTTACCCTCTGGAAATCAAGGCCGGGTTCCTCTACCTCAAACTCATTTCAGGTGAAACCATATTCTCAGGGCGGTCCTGCCTAACTTTGTTCAGAATAAGGCAGGATCTCCTCCGCTGCTCACGTATGTTACCAAGTGCCACATTTCACTACAATTGTCTGTGTCTCTTTTACTGAGGACTGAAGTTGGGTTGGATATGTCTTTTTACTTCCATAACCTTGTTTATTAGCACGATTAGTAAGTGCTTCGTAAAGACATGTGGCCTGACTGACCAGCCACCATCACTTAAACTTCTTATATATACTGGCCATCCTCAAAAACTCCAAGGGGCAGTGCTAGGGAGTGATTAGAATAGGCAATTTCCAGTAATACACTTCCCTGGAAGCCTGGTTTAGAGGCAAGAGGACTGAATTTATGGTTGGAACATGTGAATTTCAGAATCCTGGCTTCCATTTTTTAACTATGTATGCTGTAATTTTGAATGTCACCTTGGAGAAGTCATGGATCTTCAACTTTCCCATCTGTAACTTGGGGGTTCTAACATGGACCCCACCTCAGAGGAGTGCTGTAAGAACCAAATAAAAGAGCATTTGATAAGACGTAGAGCATAGTGCAGAAGAAAGCTGTTGACATTTCTTTTTCCCATTTTAACATAGTCAATGTACACATGTGGGTCATATGATTTGTTTATTCATTTATTTATTTGAGACAGAGTCTCAAGCTGTTGCCGTGGGTAGAGTGCCATGGTGTCATAGCTCAAGCAACCTCCAACTCTTGGGCTCAAGCAATCCTCTTGCCTCAGTTTTTCTATTTTTTATAGAGACGGGGTCTTTGCTTTTGCTCAGGCTGGTCTCCAACTTGTGAGCTCAAGCAGTCTACCTGCCTCAGTCTCCCAGAGTGCTAGGATTACAGGGGTGAGTCATTCTGCCCCGCCTCCATATGATGTATTTAATTTTGTATACTTAGATACCTTGGTGCATAAAGTACATATAGTGCTTTAAGAAAGATAATGATGAGCGTGACCAGTTACAGATTCTTTTGTTCCCTCTCTACTCCTACTGTTTCACTTGACTAGCCTAAAAAAAAAAAAAAAGAAAAAGAAAAAGAAAAAAGATAATGAAAGTAATTTGCCTTCTGGGCCTAACCAAGGCTTTAGTAATCCCTCCAGGAGGCAAGTATGGAAGATTACAAACAAACAAACAAAAACATATAGGTAACTAGAACATTCTTTCGCAAAACTGGTTGTTGCTGACTGGCTTTTTAGCTCTTTTCCAAAACCATATAAGATTTTTTGTATTCATATATGCAGGTGGCATCTGACCAAATCGGGCTGTCTGTATGAATTCCCAAGGAAATTCCCCACTCTTGCCCTTCTGTTAGGTCACAGAATTCACTTTGCTTCATGGGGTCCTGGGAAGTTCTTCCGCTTTCCCTCTCTCTACATATTCTGCTGAGATTCATTTGATGCCTGCTGGTATTTGATTTGCTAAGTAGTAGATTACTGATCAAACACTATCTCTCTGACACAGCCCACAATGACTTAGAAACCCTCATTTTACTTTCATTTGGGAGTCCCACAATCACTACCTCTTATCTTTGCTAATTTCTTAAAAGCCTTCTACTAGTTACTACTACTATACCTTCTTTAGAGTAATCAAATCATCTTCGACACTCAAATATCCACCTATATTTTGGAAAATTTGATCCTAGGGCTTTTATCAGCTCCCTCAGCTGCTTTCTTTATCACATAAGATGAGCTTTTCATCTTTTTTTTTTCTATGACATTTCATTAAATGTATACCAGTTAGCTGCATTGGGGGCTAATTTGTTTCTTTTATCTTAAAATTTCAATGTCTGTTATAATGTTTTTAAAAATTCAATATACTTTGATCTCATCTTCTTACTGCCTTTTTTTTTTCAATTGTGGTTACTTGGTGTTTTAGAACCAAGATGCTAAAAACTGAACATAATATAACATACAGACCTGTTCTTTGGAAAAGGGCAGACAGAAAACTAAAGGGCAGAAACAAAAACAGAGTCACAAGGAGCCACAAAAAGATTTGTGAAAATGTTGGAGACTTGCTGCCTGAGCTCTTTGAGATGTCACTGTTTCAAACGTTACTTAGCTGGGGGCAAGACTTCATTCCACTGAAGTTCACTTGTACCGTCCCGAGGCTAGCAGTTATCTTCAAGTCCCATTCTCTGAAAAGCTCTGCTGACTTATTTATGTTTCATGACACTGAAATAGTTTCCTGCTGTTGTTTATGGGCTATTAGTTCAATTAATAAGAATTAATACAAATCTGGGAACATGCCTAGAGATTAAATGGAGCATTGCAAGACTATAACTCTAATTCTTTAACAGAGGAAACTATTACCAAATTCATTTTTCCAGAGCCCCATAGTTGATATAGGATTTGACCTAGGAATGTTTGTCATGAAGTCCGGATTTAGCCGTTTACCTGGGTGTGACTCTTGTGTTCTTCAGTCTTCTCATCTTTTAAATACCTCACAGTATTATAGGTGTTCTCAAGAGTACGCAAGGTGTACTCTTGTGTTCTTCAGTTTTCTCATCTTTTTAAATGGAACTTATAAAACCTCACAGTTTAAGAGGTGTCAGGAGGTCAGTTACATAATGCCCTTGGAAACACTCTAAAGACTAGTTAGCTTTGTGCTTATTGCTTGTCAAGTCCAAGCCCTATCAGAAAAACCTGACCTCATTTAGGCCAGGAGAGTTTTTCTTCCTGTAGCTGTGATTTCCCTTGACCTTGGGAATGTTCCTCAATTGATCTTCATAGTCCAGTATTGATCCTTATATAAATATGGCTGAGAACACATACACTTTCCAGGCACGTTTCTGACATGTGTTTAGAAACGTAATCTGAGAATGGCTGTCGGAAGTAAGTGGTAGCCTAAGTGAAGTTCAGTAGGAAGACGTCTTGGAACCAGAGGAAGTCACATTTTAATCAATGGCGCAGCAGAGTTCAGTGAAGATTATTAAGTTATGTAAGTCTATCAATGGCAAGGTTGTATAAATTGGGTTCTATTACATTGATAAAAGATTCAGAATTCAAAATGACATTGGTGATTTAGAGATGAGATTAGAAATAGACACAGTAAAATTGCGTCTATCTAGAAGCAGAGGGAGACACAGGTTGGGGAGAAGTCTCAAATGTGCCCATATTTATGGGGAGAAGAGCTGGCAACGTGTGAGGAAGCAGAAGGAGAGAGCAAGGTTCTGTGTGGTTATCAGACTGCCTGTGAGTCAGCAATGCGGCCCTGCAGTCACCGGAGCCAGCTGAATGCTGCGGGGCCTGGCAGGAGGGTGGCATGGAACAAACCAGGAAGGCCCAGCTCCTCCTAGAGGGGCAAGTGGACAGGCCCAGCGTGGGGTCATAGTCTGCAGAACCAAGTGGTCCTCCCAGCTTCCAATTCTGTCTGTAATTCAGTGCCTGTGTGTATTTATTTAGAACACCTACTCTGATTTCTTTTGCAGAGGGTGAAGGTGGCTTTGCTCTTTCTGATGGAAGCCGTAAAGGATGCATTATAGTCAAGGATAGTTATCTAAGAAGTACATGGTTTTAGAAAACCACCTTAAACCCCGTTAGCTGTTATTGTTTAGAAAGTTCCAAAATATTTTAAAGATGTCCTAATTTTCAGCATATATCATCTCTCAAGTAAGTAATTCCGTAAATTTAACCTATAACGGTTCTGTGCATGGAGACCATCGTACCGCGTGTTTCATCTAAATTTACTCTTCCAAGCAGGCCCTTCCCCTTCATCTGCCGACAACTTGCTCTTCATCCATCAGCTCTCGGCGGAAGCCTCACTCTTGTGCAAAGATCTTTCGACCTTCCTGGGAAGAGTTACATCCTTCTTAGCTCACCTCGGCTACATCGTTTGCGTCCCCAGTTGAAGGCTCATTAATCACCCTGCACGTGAGCTTTTGGGAAGCACAGATCAGATCCTATTCATCTTTGTATTCTCGTGGCACATGGTGGGTTCTCCTTAATTATTTGTGGAATGATTAAGGGAAAGAATGAATGAAGGTGAGTATATAAATGCAGAACCTACGTGAATAGGCTTCAAAAAAGTCACTTAACCACAAAAAGGAGACTCCTCTTTTCTGCATCCTGCAGTGTATCATTTTAACTCTACACATTTTAAGAATTTTGGTGAGCTGTAAGGAAGAAGTCCTGGCCAGGACCGGCGGGGTGTCGGCTGTCCTCCCTTCACTTATAGGGGATGGACTAGATTAAGTCCCCTCCAATGTTAAGATCCTTTATTTCTGCATACTTAAGTGCCAACGTTTTCTATTCTTTGGCTCATACAGTCACTGGAGGGTCCCGTCACTGGAGGGTCCGTAAAGGAGAAGCCTGTCTGAAAGCCCAGTTCCAACTTAAGGCAACCTGCCAGAGGCCTCCTCTGTTGGAATGAGCCAGAGGTCTTAACAAGTGATAGTTTTCAAATTGTCACCCATTCATGCAATAGTGAAGAAGAATGTGAAGATAGCACATATTTTGAAGGCAGCAAAGCGCGAAAGTGTCTTTTTGATCCTGCAAGACTCTTTTCTCATAATAAGATTGATCAAAGGGGGAACAAACAGTCCTTACCACGGCAGCGTCTCTGCCTTTGAATGAAGCACTTGATGCCATCAAGGATTTTAATGGCCTGATCCTGACGCTGAAGCTGCTGATCTGAGATGCGAGTCCCTCCATCTACCATCATTTTTGTTTCAGAAACAGAGCAACCAAAAACGACATTGCTTCTTTGCCTAATGACATGTACTTTTTTTTTTTTTTAAAAAAAGCCCTCCCTTCGTTCCTTCAGCTCATTTTTAATATTTATCTTTCCGTGAATACATTCAGAGTATCTTTAATGCTGTCAACATGCCCCTCAGCAAGCCGACTGGGGTGTCAGCAAACGTCAGCTGCGGGAAACATCAGCCCCTGACAGCAAGAGAAGGCTCCCCTCCAAGAAGTGAGTTTTAAAACCATGTAATAGCTAATTTTTAAACATCTTAAACTTTCAAAAAATTCATCAGCAATTTTCATTCACGATTCAATTATCTGTTTCAAAATGTAGTTCTCTCAGCATCATCACAGATGGTTTTTTCTGGTTCCTTTTATTAACAAAGAAGTTATAGATATTTTAATTTATAGCTGAATCCTTCAGCATCTAGAAGATATAATTTATGACACAGTCACAGACATCAAGAGCTCAGCAAGGGATCGATCAATAGTGGTGAGAGTGTGAGCTTGGGAACCAGGCTCCCGGGAAAGTGCTGTGTGGCTCTACTGTGTCCCAGCTTTGTGTCAGGGGGAAGCCCCTCTGTGCCTTGGTTTCCCCTATGTAATAAGGTTGACATTGTTCCCTTCCCAGAGTTAGTGTCAAAATTAAATGAATTACTGCATTAAGGTCCTTAGTACTATTGTAGATGAATAGTAGATTCTTGATGAATGGTGATGACAATGGTGACAGTAAAAGAGGTGAAGATGCGGTTTTTCCACAGATGGTGTTCATTCCCTGGACACATTCCCCGGCTCTTTTGGAGAAATCAAATTCTTCTTCATAAAAAAAAAATATGCTTTTGGAGGGAAAAGTCTAAAGGTTTTCGGAATTTCTAGACTTTCTCCTGGAAACCTGGAAGACTGAGAGTCCCATCTGTGGAAATCTGGAAGTTGTAACGTCATTTATTCCCCGAATCTCCAAACGCATGTTTGGGGCTTTATTTTATTTACACACTTGAGTTATAATGAAATCTCAGGAGTGTCTATTGACCCAGGTGATTGAGTCTCTTAGTTTCTAATACCCCAGAGACAGTTTCTGACAAATATATTTTGGAGGAATTTGCAAAAGAGAATCAATAGGGGGGAAAGGTGTTGCTATTTTAAGGTAATTAATATTTTGGTTTCCCTGGTAGTAAAAATAGGACTTCACCAGATGGCAGCTGTCTTTTTGGTTAGTAACAGCGGGCTGTATTTTGAATGAAGACATGGGGGTTTGGGGAGGAGCTGGCTAGAATAGCTTTTTCTGGATCAACTCAAGGCGTGTGCAGTTTGGGGGTGGAGGAGGCTAAGAGTAAACAAGTAAGGTGTATTTACTGCCTGAGAGAGTGAACTTTGTTTTCTTCAGGAAATGTGACCTTTTTAGATGAAATTGATCAGATGAGGGCTGCAGGCACTCTGTGTGTGTGTGTGTGTGTTGGGTACAGGGCAGTGCAAAGAAGGCGCCTCCTGACTCCTCAGAGTGGGGTCCTGGGGTGGTTAAGAGTATGCCTTCCAGGGACACAGGCAGGAGGGAGAGCAGGGCAAGGCCTCCCCACTCGGCTTCCCTCCAGTCCTTCTGCTTTCATAACACACAGATTGACTGGGGACTCTTGTGAGCCTCTGGGAAAAGCACTAGGCCAACAAAAGATCAAAGTAGCTCACAGCCTGGCGGAGATGGTAGGAGCCAACTCCCGTTCACAGACCAGACCCAAGGCCAGAGCAAGGCCAGAGCAAGGCCAGGGTCTGGCATCTTTGGTGGCTGGTGGCCATCAGGCATGAGCCCAAGCCTTTATCAACATGGTATTCTCACTCATGAACCTGATGGCTGAACCAAGAGTGAGCATCAGAGGTAATGAGTATCATTTATTAAGCCCCTGCTATGTGTCAGGATCTCTATCTGTGCATTCTCTGCCACCTGATAAACCCTCAGGACAGGCCTTGTCCCCTTTTATGGAACCACAGTAACTGGGTAACTAGCCCAGAGTTATACCAGGCTGTCATTACACACAGCTCTCTGGAGTCCAAGCTCGTGTTCTTCCTATGACACTATAGTGTGTTTAGGAGATGCCTATGTCTTCTGGCCTGTTCTCATTTTCTTTATCTTCTCGACGAGGGGAAAATGGAATACACATAGTCTCAAGATGAGGTTAGACACCCAGATCTTAGTGTAGCCCAACAATATGAACTATGTGTCAGTTTGTTTTCCTCTCTTATTTTGTCATGGTGAAGTAGGGTAGCATGTGGATAGGATATTAATTTGGAAGTTAGGTCATGTAGATTTTAGTGTGAAAGCTGTGGCTTGCAGTAATCATTTAAATTTCTCTGTGCCCTAGCTTCTTCAAATGAAAATGAGGATTATGCTAAATTACTTAAATTTTTCTTAAAGTCCAATAATCTATGATTTTCAAAGGACCTCAAAGCCTTTTACTAACAAATCCTGCACCTCTCTCAACCCCAGCTGCCCCATTTTCAGGTAAAAAGGTTATGGTATACTGATAACGGATGATTTATTTCACATCTACTTTGAATGCACACAGACTCCTTATTGAGTCCTCCACCATAGCATGAATAGATTTAGAAGTACACTTTCCAAATAATTACAAATATTCATGAAGATAATTAACTTATACAGACATTTGGAGGCATAATACGTCCTTAGAAATATCATTTGATGCCAGGAGTGTTGACTGAAGATTCATTCATTTCCCCAATCAGCTGAGGCATGAAAGGGAAAGAAACGTCCCCAGTTTGACAAGCTCTGTGGGTACAGTCATAGACATCTCCCTAGATTTATTATTTGCTTTCTAGACTCATTAATTCTGCTGAGAACACTAAAGAAACAAAGCCTGGTGAAAGAGAATTGAAAACTCTGTAAGGCTCGTGTCAACAGGGGGTCTTGGGGCTGCTTATGTGTCCAGCACTTTCTTTTTCTACACAGATCATGACCACTCTTCACTGCAACCTTTTAAGGAAGGCAGTGTCCTTTTTTCTAAAAAAAATTGCTTTATTGTTCTATAATTCACACTGTCAACTTCCTTTTACCAGAAAGGTAAAGAACCTCACAGAACCTGTGTTATAAGGAACTTACTGTTTATTCCTAAGAGTATGGCTAGGGCCTGCGTATGTGCTGTTAACTCTCTCTGAAGGGAAGAACAGCACCACAGAAGGAGAAGAGGCACCTGGGGAGATGAGCCATCTCCCTCACTCTGGGTCAATGCCAAGGGTGGGGCTTCTCAGGCCAGAGCTCCTTGGAACCCGCAGAGCCTCGTGACTTCCAGCTGAAAATGGCGCTACACAAGCATTTTGCCCAAATCCTGTATACATGGCATTTTCTTTGTCTTTTGCTCATTGTCCATCCACTGTGTCAAATTGTTAGAACTATTGAAATGTAAAGTCACTTGGTTTAACACTCATGGAAAAAAATAGATATTCCAAGAGAGGAAGTAACTTTCTCAGATCAAATTCTTCTGAGGTTGACTTGGGATAAAGCCCGAAGGTCTCGTTTAACTCGCTCCGCAGCCTCCTCCTTTCCTCCACTTCAACCCTCACTCTGGTGAGATTAGGATCAACTAAGGTCTTTGGAGCCATGTAATCTCAAACTTTGTTATTTATTCATTTATGTTACAAAAACATTTGAAGAAAATATCTTGTTAAATCCGGGGAAAAAATATTTGCTGCCTCAGGTCTACTACAGGTATCTTTTAGGGAAGCATCTTCACTACTGCCCCAGCAGAGCAAGCTAGGAGGAAGTTCATAATTTAAGTATATTATACATTTTATGACACAGTGGCTTATGTGGTTTAAGATAGACCAAAGCAGATCTTCTCACCTAGAATGTTTACTGTTTAATATTTTCAGATTAATTTTTTTACTAAAATAATATTTTCAAAGGTTGGCTTCTTGGCAGTGAACACTGTAACCACGTTGGGGGGTGTGTGTATGAATTCCCTAGGGCTGTCCCACAAACTGAGGTGCTTTAGCAACAGAGATTTACTGTCTCACAGGTCTGGAGACAAAGTTTGTAATCAAGCCATGGTAGGGTTGGCTCCTTCTGCGGGCTGAGAGGGAGGATTTGCTTCTGCTGACTGCTGCTCCTGCTAATTGCTGACCATCTTTGGCTTTCCTTGGCTGGTGGTGGCATCATCCCAATTTATTTCTTCATCTTCACATAGTGTGAGGATCTATGCCCAAATTCCCCCTTTGTGTAAGGCCACCAGTCATATTGAATTAAAGGCTCTCTTATTCCAGAAAGATGTCATCTTAACTAGTTATGTTTGGAGTGCCTCTATTACCCAGTAAGGTCAAATTCTGAGGTCCTGGGGGTTAAAAATGCAAATTTCAGGGGGACACAATTCAACCTATAATGAGTACAGATATGTATCTTTGAGGGAGAGTGGGAAGCAGCGCAGCAGCCTTGGGCAGAGAAAGAGGTGAAACTGATGTGAAACCTACAAAGCCTTGGACCAGGTGGCAGTGAGCTTCAGAACCAATAATGCCATTAGAGTGTTCCTTTGCACCCCTGCCTCCCTCACTCATCAGGTATGGGCTTACCAAGAAGGGCCTCACCATGGGTGAGGCATTTCTTGGAAGCAGAGGCAGACCCCAACGGGAATTGACAGCTGGAGGCTGGCTGCAGGCCACACTCCCCACGGGGGTGGAAAATCCTTCTATGGCAGCAGTTATCAACCTGTGGGTTGTGACCCCTCTGGGGGTCAAACAACCCTTTCACAGGGGTCACCTAAATACATCCTGCATATCAGATATTTATATTATGACTCATAACAGTAGCAAAATTACAGTTATGAAGTAGCAATGAAAATAATTTTATGATTGGGGGTCACCACAACATGAGGAACTGTATTAAAGGGTAACGGCATTAGGAAGGCTGACAACCACTGTTCTGTGGAGATAGATTTGGGCAGCATGAATCCATGTCTGTCACAAATATAGGAAATATTACTAGCTGCTGTAAGGTTTAAAGAAAAGCCTTAATCTCAAAAATATTGATCTCATAAAATATCTCTATTCCATCCTTAAATGCCTAAAGTGTCTTTATTGCCCATAAATTCAATTATAAATCTCCTAATCTGGCCCATAAGATAATCTGCCATTGGCCTCAAATCCATGTTACCAGACTCTCCCTGTTCTTCAACAAAATGCTCTGCTCTAGGACGCTGATTTCTCGCTACCTATGACCTGATCTCTCCCATTTTGCCTCCAATGCTTTTTGGAAATAAAGTTCCTTTCTTAACATCCTTTACCTGTTGACAAGTACAGAGAGATTGAAAATGTGGCTTCTAGTACAATTGGAATGGTCTTGAAGGCCAGACTAAGTGGTTTGTAACCAAATCATTTATAGTCTAATCCAGGCATGGGCAAAGTATAGTCTGCAGGTCCAATCCAGTCTGCCATCTGTTACTGTAAATAAAGTTTTGGAACACAGCCATGCACTTTTGTTTACATATTGTCTGTGGCTGTTATCACAGAGTCTGTACCTTGATTTTGCTTTGGACTTTTCACAGTGTATAACATGGGGCATTTGTTGATAACACAAAGATTAATATCACTTGTGTGCCAGGCATTTTGTTGGACTGTACAAAAATGGGCTTTGAAGTCCAACAGATCCATTCCTTTGTGTTATATGTATGCCCTTGGGAAAGACATGTAATTTCTCTCAGCTCTGCACCTCTGCTTGGCCTTGCTATGTTTTTCACAATTTTGAGACTACAAAAGTACTGTTTGGGCTGAAAGATAGTCTTTCGTTCCATGAGCAAGCCAGATGCTCTGCACCTCCCTCTAATGCAGAGCAGAGCAGTGAGTGGTGTGTAGAAGGCATTCGAGGGGACCCATTTACCTCACACACATATGGGTGTAAAAAAAAGGCAGAACAAATAGAGTCTTAGTTTTCTCAGGAAGGGCACTGATGGCATTTGAGGAGTGATATGAGGGGTGTCTTCAATGCAAGATGTTCAGCTTCCCACCAGCTCCCCCACTAAACTCTAACTGTGACCCTGCCCACCACAGTGACAGCCATTATGGCCCCCACACCATTTCTGAATGCATCCTGGGGGTCCGACTTCCTTGGTTGAGAACCACTGGACATAGTTTAAAAGTCCTAGGGATTCTGGCTATGTCTTGCAGATCTCTGAGGGGCTAGGGAGACTTCCAGCAGAACACTTATGTCTGTTTAGCCTCACTAAGATTTTATTTGAAAGGAAGCCTATGCTATGGCTAAAACTTGTGAAATTAGATAAACATGCAATTATAAAGGGGATGTCAAACATTGCTTTGCTGAGAAGGCTGAACTACAAACAGAATCAGATAAAAATTGAGAAAGAATCATTCAACTGAAGGAGGCATGGCGAAGGACAAGACAAAAAGGCAAGGATCCTGTCCTATCAAGCCTGATGCAGACCCTCTCCCATCCTCCAGGGAACACCAGCATCATACTGCAATGCAAACAATGATGTCCAAATGAACGACTTAACACTGACCAGGAGCTGTCCATTACATGCCTACTAATTCTGCACTTGCAACAGCTTAGCATGGTGGGTACCACAGAGGCAAAGCAATCTCAGCAAGTGAGCAATCCCCCACACTCACACAGCTAATTAATGACTAAACCTCAATTCAAACCTATGTTTTTATGGTCAAATCCATATACTTCCTGCTCTACCAAGCTATACAGTTTATTTGTAACTTGTTCTTCACCCAATAAATCTGATATACTAAATCAGATATATCTATATATTAAAAAAATTTCTAC
This sequence comes from Galagoides demidoff, assembly GCA_963574575.1. Classification (NCBI taxonomy): domain Eukaryota; kingdom Metazoa; phylum Chordata; class Mammalia; order Primates; family Galagidae; genus Galagoides; species Galagoides demidoff. The sequence goes on along the minus strand of CAUYQV010114507.1, from coordinate 3,490 downwards.
TGGGCATGTTGCTATGGTTGCTATGTTGATGTTTAGATGCCAAAAGATTTGAATGTGATGTATTGCATATGAGAATTTTTTTTCCCAGTCAATTCATTTTTGTCCTTATGAAGACTCCCTTCAGGTAGTTCATTGAGATGCCTGCACTGGGGTGACCCACCAACATTGGTGCCATCCTGGAGCCCAGCTCAGGCATGCAAAGCAAGTAGCATTTCCTTTAGAGAGAGACTCAAAGGGGGCGCTTCCTGTGTCCTTTATTACAATGGGTTGGTGCAGGTTAGGAAGAGATGGGATAATACACAAATCAAATATCTCCACAGGGACTAGGTTTTCCTTCTAGGAAATATTAGCAGTGTTCCTTGGAAGCTGACAAAACACTGTATGAAAATGGAGACTTTTGATTTTCTAAGCCAGAATAAATGTGTGCCACTTACCAAAGCTCTGAGTCAGGACTTCAGATGATTAAGTGTATTATCGCTATTGTTAAATAAATAAGACAAGTCAATTGATTCTCATTTATGAGACATTTTACCTATTTTGTAAAATCAGCTAATGTCTAACCATGCACAGAAAAGGCTTTTATGTGCATATCAATAATAAGCCGTTTTTATGAGACACAGACACAGTTCCCCACCCTTGGCTCCTAATGCGTTCCTCCCATATGTTCCCTTGTTGACAACACAGCAGAGGCAGCAATAGTTCTCACTTATTTTCTGGTTTATCACATAGCTCAAAGGACCGTGGAATGCCATAAGGAAGTTTCTCTATATTTACTCAAATTGCTTATACAAACTGCTCCATCAGTTTAGAATACGAAGTTCTATAAGAACCAATAGTTTAAATGTCTGTTTTTAGTGTTTTGAGATTTCATTGTCATTGTCTTCTTTCTTAAAATAAGTATGTTATTAAGAGATTGGGCCAACCAACTCTGGGAAAATAATTTTTGGCCAGAACTACAGAGATTTCACATTTTTTCCTTCAGTTCATTTTACAATTTAGTGTCCCATGGTCACAGTAGAAAGTGGTCTGACTAAACCAAATCAAATTGTGAAATAAATGAACATATTAAAAGAAGAAGAATACTGTACATGTAGCTTGAAGGGCTACATACTCTTGGCTTTTAATTATTTTGGCCTCTAGATTGGCTGATCGGCTCTGGGTAAACCACTATAACATATGGACGAAGATTTTTCATCTGCCACGTGAATGTGTTGGAACAGGGATGGCAGCAGTAACAAGGGCATCGCCATCTCTTATCCTGCGTCAGTGCCGGGTGCTGGGGGTCTGGCAGGGCTCCCCTGCTCATCACATCTGTCTGGCTCCATTGTCCTCACACAGAGCTCTAGACAGTATTTTCAAATAATTAAATTAATCCAGGGGAAAAAGCGAGTTGTCATTCCTTGTCCAATGACTAGTTGGATCTTGCAAGCTCCCGTTAATAAGCTGTAATGTTAGATGTTTGTAGATATTTTTACATATGCAAAGGACTTTGGGTGAAGCACAGTACTTAATGGGAAGCAATGAGTTCCTAACAATAAAAGGCAACAAAATCTAAAATAGACAAGTGGGACTTCAACTACAAAGCTTTGGCACAGCAAAAGGAATAATCAATAGAGCTTAGAGACGGCTAGCAGAAAGGGAGAAAATATTTATAAACTATGAATCCAACAGGGACTAATATCCAGAATTTATAAAGAACTCAAACATCTCAATAAAAATAAAACCCATATAACTCTGTTATAAAGTGGATTAGGGACAGGAAAAGACACTTTCAAAAGAAGACAAATGACTAACAAGCACATGAAAGAGAAAAGTTCGACATCACTAGTCATCAGAGAAATGCAAAGTAAAACCATACTGAGATATCATTTTACACCAGTCGGAATGGCCGTTACTAAAAAGACAAATAATAACAGACTCCAGAGAAGACACAGAGAAAAAGGAAGTCATACTCTGTTCTTGCAAATGTAAATTAGTACAACCTCTATGGAAAAGAATATGGAGATTTCTCTAAGGACTAAAAATAGCGCTACCATATGATCTGGTAATTCTACTATTGGGTATCTACCCCAAGAAAAGACATTATTACATTAAAAAGATACCCACACGTGTATTTATCACAGCACTATTCACAATGACAAATATATGCAATCAACCTAAGAGTCCATCAACAAAAGACTGGATAAAGAAAATGATATATATATATATATATATATATATATATACACAATGGAAAACTACTCAGCCATAAAGAAGAATGAGGACCTGTCTTCTGCAGCTACATGGATAGAAATGGAGGCACTGATCTCAAATGAAACAACTGAAACACAAACAGACAGATATGGCACATTCTCACTTGTACATGGGAGAGCCATCATGACTGCATGTGGGAGCAGTGTGTGGTGATCTTAGTGGGAGCTCCGTGATGTGTAAACGTGGAAGGAGTGTGTGATGATCACAGTGGGAGCTCCGTGACGGGTGCACAAGGAGGCAGCGTGTGATGATCACAGTGGGAGTTCCGTGACTTGTGCACGTGGAGGCAGCATGGGATGATCACAGTGGGAGCACTGTGACGTGTGCACGTGGAGACAGCGTGGGATGATCACAGTGAGAGCTCTATGGTGTGTGCATGTGGAGGGGCAGTGTGTGATGATCACAGTGGGAGTTTCGTGACGTGTACATGTGGAGGCAGTGTGTCACGATCACAGTGGGAGCTCAGTGACGTGTGCACGTGGAGGCAGTGTGTGATGATCACAGTGGGAGCTCCGTGATGTGTGCACGTGGAAGCAGTGTGTGATGATCACAGTGGGAGCTCCGTGATGTGTGCACATATAAGCATTGTGTGATGATCACAGTGGGAACTCCGTGATGTGTGCACTGATGAGGCAGTGTATGATGATCACAGTGGGACATCCGTGATGTGTGTAGGTGGAGGCAGTGTGTGATGATCACAGTGGGAGCTCTGTGACGTGTGCATGTGGAGGATTTGTGTGATGATCACAGTGGGAGCTCCGTGATGTGTGCACGTGGAGGCAGTGTGTGATGATCACAGTGGGAACTCCGTGATGTGTGCACGTGGAGGCAGTGTGTGAAGATCACAGTGGGAGCTCCGTGACGTGTGCACGTGGAAACATTGTGTGATGATCACAGTGGGAGCTCCGTGATGTGTGCATGTGGAGGCAGTGTGTGATGATCACAGTGGGAGCTCTGTGATGTGTGCACGTGGAGGCAGTGTGTGATGATCATAGTGGTAGCTCTGTGATGTGTGCACATATAAGCATTGTGTGATGATCATAGTGGGAGCTCTGTGATGTGTGCTCCTGGAGGCAGTGTGTGATGATCACAGTAGGAGCTCTGTGACGTGTGCATGTGGAGGCAGTTTGTAATGATCACAGTGGGAGCTCCGTGATGTGTGCACGGGGAGGCAATGTGTGATGATCATAGTGGAAGCTCTGTGATGTGTGCACATATAAGCATTGTGTGATGATCA
>CAUYQV010114505.1:0-14940 GCA_963574575.1 Galagoides demidoff | reverse complement strand
ACAGGCGCCCGCCACAACGCCCGGCCATTTTTTGGTTGCAGCCATCATTGTTGTTTGGCGGGCCCGGGCTGGGGATTGGAACCCGCCACCTTAGGTGTACGTGGCTGGCGCCTTAGCCGATTGAGCCACAGGCGCCGAGCCGACTATTTCATTCTTTATGAAGTTTTTGTTTCTAGTCCTTATCTTAAACATTGTTATTGCTATTAAACTTTAAGCCTTTTTAATATGGTGAAGGCAAAAAGTGGAAACCTACTAAACACATGTATATGTTAAAAAAATAATAAATTGACTATAGAAATGCCAGTTGATTTCTGGATTCTCAATTTTATTCTGGTATTTTTTGTTGACTATTTCCTATTTTTCCATTCTCTAGTTTACTAATGTCTACTCTGATATTTAGTATTTCATTACTTCTACCTGTTTTGGTTTTCTTTTCTTTTTTTTTTTTTTTTGAGACGGAACCTCAAGCTATCCCCCTAGGTAGAGTGCTATGGCATCACAGCTCATAGCAACCTCCAACTCCTGGGCTCAAGCGAGTCTCCTGCCTCCACCTCCCAAGTAGCTGGGACCACAGATGCCCGCCACAATGCCCAGCCATATTTTGGTTGCAGCCATTATTGTTGTTTGGCGGCCCGAGCTGGGGATTCAAACCCACCACCTTATGTGTACGTGGCTGGCGCCTTAGCTGATTGAGCCACAGGCGCCGAGCCACTGTTTTGGTTTTCTTTTCTTATTCTAGTGTCTTTAGGTGGAAGATTGGGTTATCGATTTGCAATATTCTACTTCAATACAGGTATTTACAACTAAACATTTCTCACTAACCACTAATTTAGCTATATCCCATAAAGTTTTGACTTAATTCTATTCATCTCAAAGTTGTGTGTTTTAATTTGCCCAATGATATTTTTGACTCATCAGTTATTTAGTAGTCTGTTGTTTAAATTTACGTATTCACAAATTTTCCAGATTTCCTTTTTAATTGATTTTTAATTTATTACACCATATGTATCATACAAAAATACTTTGTATGATTTTCACCTATTTAAAATTTACTAAGACTGCTTTTATGGCTTAACATATGGTCTATCTTCAATTAGCTTCCTAGTATACTTCAGAAGGATATATGCTGTGTTGATTATGTTTTTCAAAAATATCTGCTATGTCTTGTCTTGCAGTATTGTTAAGTCTTCTATTTTCTTTTTGATCATATTTCTAGTTTTTCAATTCACTACTGAATGTATGGTACTAAAGTCTATAACTATTATTATTGAACTATCTATTTCTCTCTTCAAGTGGGCCTATTTTTATTTTATATGTATTTTGGTTTTTTGTTAGCTGACTATATATTTCTGATTATTACATTTTCTTAGTGGATTGACCTTTATCATCATAAATAACTCATCTTTTTCTCCAGTATCAATTTTTTTAGTAAGTCTAGTTTGTCTGATATTAGCATATCTCATTCCATTCTCTTTCGTTATTGTTAGAGTGGTGTATTTTCTTTCATTATTTTCCTTTCAACATCTTTTTTTCTTTGAATCTTAGGAGTGTCTTCTGTAGCTGGCATATAGTTGTGTCATGTTTCTTATCATTTTAGCCAATGTTTGCCTTTTCTTGTAGTGTTTCATCGTTGCATTTAATGTAATTACTAATGAGTTAGATTATTATCTGTCACTCTGAGATTTGTTTTCTATTTTTTTTTTTTTGAGCCAGAGTCTTACTTTGTCGTCACCCTCAGTAGAGTGCTGTGGTGTCACAGCTCACAGCAACCTCCAGCTCTTGGGCTTACATTCTCTTGCCTCAGCCTCCCAAGTAGCTGGGACTATAGGTGCCCACCACAATGCCTAGATATTTTTTTGTTGCAGTTTGGTCAGGGCCAGGTTCAAACTTGCCCCCTTGGTATATGGGGCCGATGCCTTACCCACTGAGCCACAGGTGCTGCCCTTCTATTTGTTTTAAGTTTTGTTGCTGTTATTATTTTTCTTTTGTTTCATGCTACCTTCCTATATATTAAATAAGTATCTAAAATATCATTTTAATTTTATTATAATTTCTTTTACTACAACATTTAGTTGTTTTGCTAGTGATTGAAATACATTTTATTATAATTTATAAAAACTCACTTCCAATTAATATCAACTTAATTGCAATAATTTACAAAAACTTTTCTCCTATTATCTTCATTCCTTTTCCCTCCCTTCATGAGATTATTGAAAATCATTGTACATTGAATATCCATTTAGACAGATTTATAATTATTGTTTCATAAGGTTGACTTTTAAATCAGATGGAAGAGCAATAGATAACATATATATTTATATTATTATTATGTTTCATGTATATTTACCTAATAGTTATGATGACTCTAATTCTCTTTTCATGTTAGACTGAAGAACCTTACCAATATTTCCTATAGGGTAGTTCTGCCAGCAAGAAATTTTACAAGTTTTTGTTTACCTCAAAATAACTTAATATTGCCTTTATTTTTGAAATACAGTTTTTCAGGTTATAGGTTATAGCATCTTAGTCACTAGTGTTTTCATTTTACAGCTTTGAATTATGATATCTATCTGTTCTCAATCCATAGTTTCTGATGATAAACTACCTGTCAGTACTATTCAGGATCCCATGTACATGGTGAATCATTTCTCTTTTGTGGCTTTCAAGATAGTTTCTTTGCTATTTGTTCCCTCCTTTGCTTTTGACTTTGTATTTATAGAGATATATTTAAAATCTTTTTAGTAAGTTCATTTTTTTCAGAGATAGTTTCAGTTAATTGCTTTTCTGTTCTTCTTATGGGCCTTACATTCTTGTTTCTTTACCTGTCCTATAATTTTTTTTGATTAAAAATTTGGCAATTGTATTATTAAAATATGGCAATGCTCAAAACAGATATCCCTCTTCCTCAGGGATTTTTGTTGATGTTGTTGCTAGTGTTTATCTGTACAATGCCTTTCATGAAAAATTTCTGTAAATTCTACATTCTTTGTCATTTTTAAGGTGACCAGATTTTAACAATGGTAAAATGAGACACCATTGGGGGGGCAGGGCCTGGGGGACAGGTCCTGACAACAAAGCAAACTTTGATAATCAGTTCTCAATAACCAGTTCTCAATAATTATTTGTTATTATTAAAGTTTAACATATAAAATTAACAAAAATAATATAAAACGCATATACTGGTCACATGACAGCCAAAAACCATATATTCCCTTACTGTTCTCCTGTGTTCCCTAACTTGTCCTGCATTCTTTCCAAAAATTGGGGCTTTTTTAAAATGCTGCAGGATGCAAGACAAATTGTTAAAAATTGGGACTGTCCCACCAAAAGCAGGACATCTGGTCACCTTACTAATGGCTAATGACGGGCAGCATCCTTTCTTGTATGACATCCGTCTTGCATGACATTCATGTAGCCTCTTTAGTGAGATGTCTGTTCAAATCTCTGTTGACTTTTTATTATTTGTTTTCTTGTTGTTAAGGCTTTTAGCAATTCTATCAAAGTCTGACATACAATAAACTGCAGATATAAAATATGCAATCTCATAAAGTTTGACTAGTTATGAAATTATCACCAAAATCAAGATGGTGGACATAACCATTACCCTCCTCCCCCAAATTTCACTGGAATCCCTCTCTGTCTCCTCCCCTCCCCCAATCTCCAAGCAACCACTGATCTTTCATGACAGGTAAATTTACATTTTCTAGAAGTTTGTAAAAATGATATCATATAGTATGAATTTCTTTTTCTTGTGTAGCTCAGAAGTTCATTTTATTGCTTAGAATTATTCCATTGTACAAATTTGCCTCAATTTACTTACCTACTCACTGTTAATGGATACTTGAGGTTTTTTTAGTTTTGGACTATTATTTGAAAACAAAAGCTTTTAGCTGGCATTTATGTACAAATCTTTGTAGGAACATAAACTTTCTTTTCTCTTGGGTAAATACTCAGGAGTCGACTGTAAGATTAGGTGGTAGGTGTATGTTTAAGTTTTTAAAAAACTGTCCCCAACTGTATTCCAAGGTAGTTTTCATTTTACATTACCACTTAGAAGTATATGAGAATTTCAGTTCCTTCACATCCTTGCCAACATGTGGGATGGTGATTCTCTTTAATTTTAGCCATCCCATGGTGTATAGTAGTATCTCATTATGGTTTTAATTTATATTTTCCTTTTCTTTTCCCTTCCCCCACCCCAATTTATATTTTCCTAATAATGATGTTGTACATCTTCCAGTTGTTTATTTGCCATCCATATTTCTTTTTTGGTGAAGTATCTGTTTAAATTTTATGTCTATTTTCCATTGGGTTATTTGTTTTCCTGTTACTGAGTTTTGAGAGTTCCTTATATATTCTGGACACAAGCCCTTTATTATACTGTGTAAATAATTTCTCCCAGTCTGTATCTTGTCTTTTTATTCACTTTAATAGTGTCTTTGGAAGAACAGAAGTTTTTAATTCTGATGAGGTCCAATTTATCAATTGGCTCATTTACAGATTGTGTTTTGAGGGTCACTTATCTAGATATCTTTGATCCTTGGTCACAAAAATTTTCTTGTTTCTTTCCAGAAATTGTATAGTCTGGTATTTTCACATTCTGTTCAATGATCCGTCTTGAGTCAATTTTTATACAGTGAGATATGGATGGAAGCTCTTATTTCTTTAGTTATGTATGATCCATTGATCCAATACCACTTGTTGAAAAGAACATCCTTTCTCTATTTGATCGTCCACGTTCCTACCTGTAAAATAGAAATGCAAATGCTTGTTTCTTCTTACAGTACATGATTTGGATGAGGATGAAATGTTGCCATGGAATCTCTGTGCTGTTTTCCATAGAGATTGTAGTAATTTGCCATTCTACCAACAATGCACAAGCACTCCTTTCTCTCTGCATCCAGGCCAGCATCTATTGGTTTTGGACTTTTTAATAAAAGCCTTCTAACAAAGGTAAGGTTATATCTCATTGTAGTTTTTTTTTTTTTTTAGACAGAGTCTCACTATATTGCCCTCTGTAGAGTGCTGTGGTGCCACAGCTCAAGGCAACCTCAAACTCTTGGGCTTAAGTGATTCTCTTGCCTTAGCCTCCAAAGTAGCCAGGACCACAGGCACCCACCACAATGCCTGGCCATTTTTCTATTGCCATTGTCATTGTTGCTCAGCTAGCCCAGGCTGGGCTTGAAACCCGCCAGCCTTGGTGTATGTGGCTGGTGCCATAACCACTGTGCTATGGGCACCGAGCCTCATTGTAGTTTTAATTTGCATTTCCCTGACTATGACGTTGAGCACTTTTTTGTCTGTTTATTGGCGCTTTGTCTACTGTTTTTGAGAACTCTGTTCACACCTTTTGCCCACCATTCAATACAGCAATTCCACTCCTGGGTATCCACCCAAATGAAAAGAAGTAATTTTATCAAAAAGACACCTGAACTTGAATGTTTATTGCAGCACAATTCACAATTGCAAAGATATGGAATCAACCCAAGTGGCCATCCATTCATGAGTGGATTATAGTACTCCATGGCATATATATACACCACTCATGAGTGGTGTATATATATGCCATGGAGTACTACTAAGCCATAGAAAAGATGAATTAGTGCCTTTTGCAACAATTTGGATGGAACTGAAGACCATTGCCCTAAAGGCAGCATCTCAAGAATGGAAAAACAAAGAGCATGTGTGCTTAGTATGAAATTGGAACTAACTGATGAGCACACATGTGCACAGAGGAGGTAAAACTTGGTGGAAATCAAGCAGGGGAGAAGGGGGAGGAGGAGATGAGCAAAAACCTACCTAATGGGTACAATGAACATTATTTGAGGTATGGGCACATTTATAGCCTTGACTCAAGCATTACAAAAGTGATCTATGTAACCAAAACATTTGTATTATTGAATTTTAAAATTCACACATTTAGAAATTCAAACATTTATAATTAATTATAATTTTTTTTTTGAGACAGAGCCTCAAGCTATCACCCTGGGTAGAGTGCCATGGCATCACAGCTCACAGCAACCTCCAATTCCTGGGCTCAAGTGATTCTCCTGCCTCCACCTCCCAAGTAGCTGGGACTACAGGTGCCTGCCACAATGCCTGGCTATTTTTTGGTTGCAGCCATTATTGTTGTTTAGCAGGCCTGGGCTGCATTCGAACTCACCAGCTCAGATGTATGTGGCTGGCACCTTAGCCACTTGAGCCACAGGCACCAAGCCAATTATAAATATTTTTATATTTAATATTTTGAAATTAAAAAATAAATAGGAAAAAATGTTACCATGGTATTCACTAGATTAAAAGCTAGATTAATCACTAGATCAAGGGAAATATCTGAATGCTTAGTTGGCCAGACCTGGCTCAAATTCTGACTTTGAAGTCACACAGCCTAAGTCTGACTCTCCACCCATCACTTGCTCTTACTACTTATATTTTCTGACCTTGGGGAATAAAGGGTGGGCAAAAAGAGCAGGGGTGGTTAATGATTCTTTTTTTTTCCCCCAGATGCCTAAAGAAATGTGAAATAATTGTCCAATAGGAAAATTCAAAGCTCTGAGGCCTAATTTCCACTTCTATTTTCCTGTTGATCACATCCACGACAGAACGTCCGCGCAGGGCTGACCCAGCAAACTGCAGCGCTCCGCAAGTGTGAGACGTTGCCCATCCTCAACGCCTGACACCTAGTGGACAAAGTGGGGGGTGCAGGATACTTTTCAAAACCACAAGACAAAAGGGTCTCAAAATATTATGCTCAGCTCAGGTGAGATGAAAGACCCACAGCTTCCCTCCCTACCTGGTCCCAGTTTCCAACAGGAGAAGGAGATTTGGGAAGCTCGGTGAATCAGAAAAATTGGGGATAAACAAAATAATAATTTTTAATATGTGTGAATATTCTAAAAACCCATGAATGGCACACTTTAAGTGGGTAAATTCTGTGGTATGTGAATTTCATCTCAATGAAGCTTTAAAAAAAATTTTACTCAAAGAGCTAAAAGGCTATAATGCTCCACCACTTGATTGGTTTCTTGAGTTTTTTTAATTAAAAACAATTTTTTTATTGGTAATTGTTTTCTTTATTTTCTTTTATGTTTTTAATTTAACTTTTAATTAAATTATAACTATATACATTTATGGGGCACAATATGATGATTTGATATACAATGTGGAATGCTTAATAAAACTGATTAACATAACCATCACCTCACTTATTTTTTGTGGGAAGACATTTATAATTTACTCTTATTTTGAAACATACTTTGCATAGTGAACATTAGGCAAGATCCCACCAAATGCCCTCCCTCCTCCCACCAACCACTCTCCCCATTCTCCTCCCTTTTCCCTCCTCTTCCCTCCCCCTTGTCAGACTATATTTGTGTTTTATGACATTTAATAGCTCATGCAATAGGTAGTCCTTAGTGTTATATAAAAACAAAAGCCTGCAGACTGTATAGAATGTCTGTGTTTTTTTTTTTAAAAAAAAAAAAACATCTAAACAAAATCAAAAAACCCAAGAACTTAGATTTTTGTAATCAGTTTGCAGCCCATCAAGAAGCCCTGTGTGGGCCAAGGACCACACCTGGAGAATTCTCAGTCTGAGTACCTAGAAAGATTTTAAGTGGTTCTAAGTACACAGGAAGAGTTTGAGTGTCTCTAAGTACATGGAGAGTTTGAATGTCACATGGGGAAAGATGACCTCAGCTCTACCTTTTCATCTAAGTGATTGGCAACAAGCATTCTGTGAAACTGCTATTCATTGCTGTTCAGTATTTCCTGGGAATTATTATCAGGAAAAGTTTCCCAGGAAATAATATCAGGAAGCTGGGCATGGTGGCTCACCTCTGTAATCCTAGCACTTTGAGAGGCTGAGGCAGGTGGATTGCTTGAGCTCATGAGTTTAAGACCAGACTGAACAAGATCGAGAACCCCTCTCTACTAAAAATAGAAAAAATAACCAGATGTTATGGCAGGTACCTGTAGTTCCAGCTACTCGGGAGGCTAAGGCAAGATGGATCTCTTGAGCCCAAAAGTTTGAGGTTGCTGTGAGCTATGATGATGCACAGCACTGTACTCAGAGTGACAGAGTGAGACTCTGATTCCAAAAAAAAAACAAAAAGAAAGAAAAAGGAAAGAAGGGAGGAAGGGAGGGAAGGAGGGGAGAGAGAGAGAAAAGAAAGAAAAGGAAGGAAGGAAGAGAGAGACCAAAGGGCTCTGCTTCAAGCCTTACACATAGTATCCCATCTAATTCACATACCACCACCACAACCTAGACATTAGTATTATTTCTTCTTTAGCTTTAAGGAGACTGAGGCTTAGAGAGGTTTATTTGCCCAAAGCCACAGTTGGTAGTGGCAGAAGTGGGTCTGCCTTGCCTCTGCACGGCTCCACCTCCCAGCATATCTATTTTATATGAAATTTATGGTAGAGTCGAGTTGTTTTGCTTCATGCACGCTTTATGGTACATGAGGGTCTCTTGTATAATTAATGTATATGTACTCGTTTTCCAGAACTCAGCACTTGTTTTCTTGTTTTAAAATTATTGCCGAGGTTTATGGTTATTGCATCTTTACTTTATGTTCTGGTGTCGGTTGTAGGTGTGATTATCTGACAGTCTCGCAGAGCAGGCGTGCTTTTCTTTACGGACAACTCACCACAGGGGTGGCATCACCTGGTAAGAACAGCCATTGAGGATATGGGGTGAGCCATGCGTAACACCTCCAGGGGAAAGGGCTTGGAGTCACAGGAATGCGGCAAAGAGTGGTGGCATGTTTTCATCGAGGAGAGTGCTGTAACCAGATCTGTGGTTTTAAAATACTCCTCTTGTTTTGGGACAGGCCTGGATCCACCCAGAGGAGGGACCCCTCTGTATGTGGGGGCGGGGGGGGGTGGACTCTGCCAGGATGAAACACATCTAGAAGCAAGTTGAGGGCAGTGTCCCTGGCCCACTGCCATTCAGGGTCCTTTCTATCTTGCTCCTGGTCCTGTTTCTCTGGCTAATTCTCCTCTGCATCCCGCCCTGGCCTACACCAGTTCCTGTTGGGAAGACCGCCCAGGTCTAAATCCTGGCCCTGCCACCTCCCAGCCGCACCCCTGTCTGTGCTCCGGGTTCTTCTGTGCTTCATTGTCTTTATCCCTATGAAGAGATAACAACAGAACCCACCTCCACAACTGGTACGAGGGCTCAGATGAGCAAATGTCTTTTTAAAAGCCCTTCGGAGGGCGCCTGGCAGGAAGTGAGCATTCTGTGAGCTTTTCGCTCTGATCCCTGTTACTCAGGCTGGACGGCCTAGAATCGCCACTGATACAAATTCTCAGGCTCTCTACCAACTCCCGATCACAGTTGAAGACTTCCGCCCTGGTATTTCTGTATCCCTATCTCCTTTTATTCTTCCTGCTACTGAAAGGTGTTCACATAAATGCCGGGGCTACCCCCCTGCTCAGAATTCCGCACTTAAACCCATGTGGCTGTTTATAAACTCCTGGAAATACATTGGTCTGACTTATTCTCTCTTTATGCTGCAGAAGGAAAGAAATTGGAGCTTTCTAAGCTTAGAGTGGAAAGAGAAGAACTTTTTTCCTAACCAAGGGGCTTCTCAGGAAATGTGTGTGCTACTTCCCTGATATCTCTGCTATCAGCAGTCCCTCCCAAGACCCTGGCAGGTTGATTAAAAGAAAGAAAGAAAGAAAAAAAAAAACTCTGTCCCTCCACAGCTTCCCTGGGTGGCTGCTTTTTAACTGCTTCCTGCCCACTTCCTGAGTGAGTCACACAGGCCTCCCAGCTGCCTCTCCCTGCACTCTGGTGCCTTCCAATCAGACAGCAGTTGCCAAGGGAACCGCAGGTACCAGTCTCCCTCCATCCCCTGAATCAAGGCCTAATCTACATTGAAAGAAATTTCCATTCCAGAGCTCAGCAGATTTCAACATTTTACAACCTGCTTAAACTCTGGTCGCAGTCACTTCTTCCTTAAAGGGGCCGGCCTTCCTCCGCGGTAGTTAAAGCCCGTTCTTTTGCCTGAAATGTTCATGGTGCTGCTGAGATTTGCTTATAGGATTAATTTTGTTAATTGATCCCTACTGAAATGTGAATGATAGAGTAGAAAGACAATAAAACCCTTTGCACAGAGTCGTGGCAAGGATCGAGTGAGATAATGTAGGTAAAGTGCTTGGCACAGAGTAGAGAGTCGATCAAAGGCTGTTCTAAGGGTGAGCGAGGATGGCTCAGTGCAGGTGCTGCCAACAGGGATAGATGTGGGGCTCCGTCAGGGGCTCCGGCTGGAGGGGCCTCCCCCACAGTGCCATTCAGAGACCAGATACTCTGCCTCCTTGCAAAAGGGGCCTCCCATTCCCTGATCCTTCTTTAGACTCTGGGTTAACTGGTCTCCTAGAAGGAAAGAGAAACGATCACCTAAAGGCAGTTGACTTTCTAGAAATCTCATCTGGAAAATGCCATTGTATCTAACTAATTTCTAACTTGGCTTCCCAAGAGTAAGAGCCCATTTTGCCTCTCAGGGCCCCCAGGGTTACCACCGGCCAGAGGCTGCGTCCCAGTTCCTCTAGCTGGGAGATCTATTTGCTTCCTACACCCTAAAACCACAGGAAACTAGGAAGTCATGTTGTCTGCATGGTGAGACAGCTTCAGAGCAAATAGCAGTACCCCAACATGCCCAGGCAACAGCTTTTTATCCTTTTCCGACCTAGCATTGCAAGTCACAGAGAGTTAGCTCAGCTGCACTCTGCCTATCAGAAGTTACAAAAGTCACTCAATTTCAAGAGGAAGGGACACAGATCTCATCTCTAAATGAGAGTGATGTAAAGGTCACTGTATTAGCTTGCTAGAGCTGCCAAAACAAAGCACCACAAACTGAGTGGCTCTAACATCAGAAATTTATTGTCTAACAGTTCTAGAGGCTGAAAGTTCAAGATCAAAGGAATGACAAAGTTTCTTCTAAAGGTCATGAGGAAGAATATGTTCCATGCCTCTCACCTCAGCCAGGATTGTTTGATGGCAATCCTTGGAGCGTCTAGGCTCATCTCTGGCTTCATCTTCATATGGTGTTCCCTGTCTATGTCCGACTTCCCCCTTCTTATACACGTAATAACACCAGTCATTCTGGATTAGATGCCAAGTCTACACTCCCAAAAAGCTTCTGGGCCTGTCCCCAGTAGAAGACTCCCACCACCACGGATCTTCTGCTATGGAAAGAAGAGGCCCCACTATCTACATGTATACAGCAGGCTCCAAAGTTCTGTCTCCTCCCACTTCTGCCACCAAAACCAAGTGAACACGAAAGAGTGGGCATTGAAGTGGGGTTCAACCAGCCCCTTTATGTACCATGTGATTCCCAATATATGAGGTACCCTGAGTGGCAAATCAGTAGGAACAAAATTAGATGTTACCATGGGACAGAGAGCAAGAAGAAGGGGGAACGAGGAGTTGGTGTTTAATGGGTACAGAGGTTCTGTTGTGATGATGATGTATGACACTGCAAACATACCTAACGCAAAAATGAGTCAAAATAGTAAATTTTAAATTATGTATATTTTACCATAATTTTTTAAAAATAGACCCCATTTGGGGCAAATGGCAAACTATGAAACACAAACAATTGTTTTTTAGGGTCCATATTGTCCAAAGCACTTTTATATCCCTTAACCTATTAAACACCTTTTTAAAACCCTAGAAATGGGTCAGGAGTGGTTGCTCATGCCTGTAATCCTAGCACTCTGGGAGGCCAAGGCAGGTGGATTGCCTGAGCTCACAGGTTCAAGACCAGCCTGAGCAAGAGCAAGACCCCTATCTCTAAAAATAGCCAGGCGTTGTTGGGAGCTCCTATGCTCCCAACTACTTGGGAGGCTGAGGCAAGAGAATCGCTTGAGCCCAAGAGTTTGAGGTTGCAGTGAGCTATGATGCCACAGCACTCTACCAAGGGCAACAAAGTCAGGCTCTGTCTCAAAACAAAAAAAAACCTAGAAATTAGCATTGTGCAGATGGGGAAATCGAGGCCCAGAGAGTTGAACTGCCCAAGGTTACAGGGAGGTTTAATCACAGCAGGACATCTGTCTCTGAAATAAGGCAAAGGCATCCACCCAGGCAGCTGATCTTTTAAGAAACAGAAATTGTTTCATTTCACAGGCTCATTGGATTCCAGAACTAGAAAGACACTTAGCAATCTGGTTCAACCCCTTCGGAGAAGGAGAAATCTACAGTCCTAGCTGACTTGCTTGGACCCTGACCCTAGGCCCCGGAAGCATTGTCTCTCTCTGCGCCCTTGTCTCTCTCTGGCTATTGTGTAAGTGACAAAGAGGAGTGGGGGGCACAGGGTCCACCCTTCTCCCACATCCCACCCATGTGACTTTGAGTTCATCTCTTAATATCTCCAGACCACATCCATTAAACAGGTGCAATCAAACAGGACCTGCTGAAGAGGATTAGGAACTGGAGGTGTCCCCAGCACTTACCCAGAATAGGCGCCATGATGCAGAGCCAGAGTCAGGGCTGCACTGTACTGCGCAGCTCTAGATAGAAATGTGGGTAGCTGAGAGTGCCAGCTCAGAGACAGACCACAGCAGGGGTTCTGTTATTATTATTATGAACAGCTTTATTGAGGCATAATTGGTGGGCAATAAACTGTGCATGTTTCAAGTTAGGACATAAGAATATACCTTGAAACACCATCACTCAATACAGGTTTCCTTGTGCCTTTTGTAATCCCTTCCTCCTGCCCCCTACTCCACATCCCCGATACCCAGGCAGTCACTGGTCTGCTTGTGTTTTCTACAATTTTATATAAATGGAATCCTCCACTATGCACTCTTTTCTATCTGGCTTCTTACACTAGCATAATTGTTTTGAGATAGATACATGAGTTCCTACGGAAATTTTGAGACCGACCGTGTTACGGTTCATGACTTCACTTACAAGAAACACAATGGACAGTGTCCTTTCTGATTCACCCGTGTTTGGGTTCCAACGTGCTCAGTTTATCAGTGTTTCTGGGAGGGCTCATTAGTTTTGTCCGTACACATTTAAGTTTCTTGATTTTTCTGGATCTCAAAACTTTCATAATGACCCACACCCATGTGGCTGCTTATATCCATGATTCATTTCTTTATTTTTTGCTTAGTAGTATCCCATCAGATGGGTTTGCCACTATTTGTTTATCAGTCCACCTGTTAATGGACATTCAGGTTGTTTCCCATTGGGGGTATTACAAATAAAGCTTCCAGAAACATTCCTGTGTGGGTATGTTTTGTAAAGTGTTTATCCTCCTTTTTTTTCGGATCAACACTTAGGAGTGAAATGGCAGGCCCTTTGACAGATGTACGTTTGACTTTTTAAGAAACTGCCAAACTGTTTTGCAAAGTGGCTGTCCCGTTTTCAATTCCCACCCACGGTGTGTGAGAGTCCCAGCGCCTCTGCGTTCCTGCCAACACTTGATACGGTCAGGTTTTTGTCACATCAGCCATTCTAGTGGGGCTGGTGGGTGGGTAGTAGCATCTCGCTGTGCTCTTAATTTGCATTTCCCTGGTGACTAATGATGTTGAGCATCTTTTCATGTGCTTATTTGCCATCGTGTTCCTTCTTTGGTGAAGTGTCTGTTCAAATCTCATCCACATGCCACTCACCAACTGTGCAACTTCAAGCAAGTGACTCAACATTGTCGTGCCTCGGATTCTGTGAAACAGAGGATAACGACAGTCCCTCCGATCTCAGGGCCCTGCTTGCCTGCCCGCCCCACATGACCCCACAGAACCTTAGCCCACATAGGAAATTCACTGGAGTTTCCTGACTGCCCTTTGCTTGAAGGCCCCTCTGCCCACCCATACACACACACTCATACACTCACACAATTTCACTCCCTCTCCAGCTGTGGAGCAGAAGCTGAGGCATATTGGCCTGGGTACCCAGGGACTGCCTTTGACAGTCTGTCTCATGGGTCCTTTAAACCACTGCCAAAAGACACTGATATATTAAGATATTTTTCTTTTTGCTTGGAATTACAACCTTTCTGTCTCCCAGGTGAAGGCTGTCTGTGCCTGGCCGGGGAAGCGGGAGATGAGAGGGGGCTCTGAGCCGCTGCAGAGGCCATTTGGATCCCTGAGTCAGCACTCCCCCTGCCCAACACCCCTGCTCTCAGAGGGGGAGTGAATGAAACCACCATCCTCCAGCCCCCTCCAGCTCCAAGGTCCTGCTTCCTGGTCCCTCAGTGTCAGCGTCGTTGATGTAGACTAGCCAAAATGTGTGTGTTCCCACAAGGAGGAAGGAGGGCCTGGACACCAGAGCAAGCCAGGCCCAGACAAGCCTGGGCAGCTGGCCAGGATGACAGGGATAGCGATCAGAACTCAGTCTGAGAGAATGAAAATCAAAGTCCCACCCAGTCTGGGTCCTTGGCTGCAGAAGCACAGCATGGGGACTTGGGACAATGCCTAGGTAATCCAGCAAGTTAGATCAGCCTAGCACAGGGCTGCTCAGCTGCAGTCTTCAGAGAAGCTATGCTGGTCACCTGAGGACTTGGTAGAAATGTGAATTCTCAGATCCCACTTGCAAACTCTGGGGGTGGGAGCACCCTGCAATCTGCTTTAACAGACCCTCCAGGTGATTCTGCCACAGCTCAGTGTGAGACCAGCTGGCCTTGCAGAGTGGTGCTGCAGGCCAGAGGGGAGGACTAAGAACCCATCAGCCTTTGTCGAGGATAAAGGTATAAACCACAGTGGTTGCCAGCACAGGTTCAAAAGACAGTTCTGGCTCAGCGCCTGTGGCTCAATCGGCTAAGGCGCCAGCCACGTACACCTAAGGTGGCAGGTTCGAATCCCCAGCCCAGGCCCGCCAAACAACAATGATGGCTGCAACCAAAAAATGGCCGGGAGTTGTGGCAGGCGCCTGTGGTCCCAGCTACTTGGGAGGCGGAGGCAGGAGACTCGCTTGAGCCCAGGAGTTGGAGG
>CAUYQV010114503.1:0-19293 GCA_963574575.1 Galagoides demidoff | reverse complement strand
GAGACAGAGCCTCAAGCTGTCCCCCTGGGTAGAGTGTCATGGCATCACAGCTCACAGCAACCTCCAACTCCTGGGCTCAAGCGAGTCTCCTGCCTCTGCCTCCCAAGAGGCTGGGATTATAGGCACCCACCACAGCGCCTGGCTATTTTTTGTTGTTGTTGTTGCAGCCATCATTGTCATTTGGTGGGCCCAGGCTGGATTTGAACCCGCCACCTTAGGTGTATGTGGCTGGTGCCTTAGCCACTTGAGCCACAGGCGCCAAGCCAAAGGCCAAGACTTTCAAATAACTATTATTTTACCCGTTATCCAGGCACCTTGTTAAATCAGCCTCAGAACAAGTTGAGAAAATCAAAATTTTTATTTCCCCACATCTTTTATAGCAGAATTACACTGATGCTTTAATCTTGTTGGGTCCCTTAAATAAAAATGTTGTCAAAATATTGGAGCTGCATATTTGACACATTCAACTGATGAAGAATATTCCACCATGTAACCTAATTTTCAAATCAATCAGGCAAATTAGGTACATTTCTTGTCATTAAAAGTGTGGCTTTATTTTTCAACTTAAGTGTTTTAATACTCATTTTGGAGAATATTATAGAAACCACTGAGGAATAAATTATAGACTGCATCATATAAAATAGATTACTACAAGGCAGTCAGATTTACCTTGAAGTGGAGCTGAGATAATTAATGTTATAAGTATTTAACAAGATAACAACACTATTTCTCATTACTTGATTTGCAATAAAATAGCATACTATGTTACTAAAATTATGTTATTTATGAAGCCAGAGACAGTGACAGAAGGCATGATATTCTTTCCCTAAACATGTGAATGTGTACATATAACTCTAACACGAGAATGGATAAGAATCACAAAAATTAGAAACTGGCTGGGCATAGTAGCTCACACCTGTAATCTTAGCACTCTGGAAGGCCGATTGCTTGAGCTCAAGAGTTTGAGACCAGCCTGAGCAAAAGTGAGACCCTGTCTCTATTAAAAATAGAAAAAAAAAAACCCTAGCTGGACATCATAGTGGGCCCTTATAGTCACAGCTACTTGAGAGGCTGGGGCAGGAGGATTTCTGAAGCCCAAGAGATTAAGGTTGCTATGAGCTGTGATGATACCACGACACTCTACCCAGGATGCCAGAGTGAGACTCTGTCTCAAAAAGAAAAAGAAAATTAGAAATATTTTTATTAACCTTCATGCTCAAACGTTTCTGTTTAATGTAATTATTTAATAGGAAACCAAAATATATCTGTGTACTACTAAAAGGAATCCAATCAGCATGCATCAGATAATTATTTCTTTAAAAGGTAGAAAACAAATGATTTGATAAAATCAGTTCTAACCACCTCATGGAATAGTACACCCCCAAATCTGAAAGGCATAATCTAAAACTTCCATCTGCAGGTTCTACCCAATGTAGCATCGCAATCTCAGTAGTCCCAGAAAATATTGCAGTTCCATTGACTGCAGAGTCAGCATGGCTCCTGAGCCTACAGGAGCTCGACTGTTGCCAGGGGCTTTCCTTGACAGCTAGTGACAAGTCCCACAATCAAACTTCTCAAACACAAAAATTCCCCCGACACACATACCCTCCACACATATCACAGTTAATAATCAAATGCAACGCAGGAGAAAATGGATTCTAAGATACCTGTCCATCAAGTAATAATGGCCAATATTTCATGAGTACTCACTATGGGCCAGGCACTGCTCAAATAGATGAATACAGGAGCTGGGAAGAGTAGCTTGCCCTCACGCATGTGGGCAGATGCTACTTTCAGCATTTCTAGCATTTGATGCTTGCATTGTTGTGGGGCTCTAGGAAAACCCCTTCAAGGGCAGCAATGCTGGTTTACAAGAAGAGGCAGCACCCCGCCCCTCTGTTCTACAATCTATTTTAGTTTAAAACATCCCTCTACATACCAAAATATTGGACTTCTAAGGCATGACCTACTCCCTGTGAGAAATGAAGGTGTCAAATATCTATGGGACTTTAATAATTACATGAGGCTTCCCCAGAAGAACCCAACTGGGGCCTGAATTGGGTACTCAGGAGACTTTCCCACCAAGGAGCAATGTGGCGTGATGTGATTAGAAGTGGCCGAGGGTGGCTACCTTCTCCTCATATAGTGAGAGAAAGGAAGAGGAGTTATTTATTGGGAAGGAGAGCCGCACGGACATGCTAGCCTCTCTTTGAGCATCCAGGAAAGGGCCCCTCAAAGTTATCCTCACCCACAAACTTTGTGGACAGTCTTCAGTTGGTTTGAACACTATTAGCTGTTGTGGCATTTCTTTGATTTCAGGGGACTCCATTTGCTGTTTTGAACCCTCTCCTTGGAAGCAAAATATTTACCGGCTATAGCTAGAGTAGGCCACCAACTGATAATTCCTGTTGCACTGAAAAATGACCGGTCAGCTTTGTTTAAGGTTTTGCAGATGAATTTTTGAGAAATTGCCTATATACAGTGAGATGCATAGTGATCTCAATAATTTTTTATACATGTACAACACTTCTCTACCACCCAGATCTTTCAAGAGAACATTTTCAGCTCCATGGAGGATTTCCTTGTGTCCCTTTTCAATCTATGTGTGATCCACACCCACCCCAAGTACCCATCGGAGTTGGGGGTCTCTAAGATCACCTCAGGTTCACTGATTCCCTAGGAAGACTCGTGAGTCAGAACACAGCGGTGCTCACGGCTGAAACTCACTGCAGAGAAAGGATATGAGCAAAGTCAGCAGAGGGAAGAGGAGCATGAACAAATTCCCGAGGAAACCAGGAGCCAGCAGCCAAGGGTCCCCTCCCAGTAAGCCTCACCTAATTCTCCCAGCAATGAGAGACCACATATATGCAATGTTATCTACCAGGGAACGGCTGTCGTCGCCTGCACCTGTCGTCCCAGTTACTCAGGAGGCTGAGGCGAGAGGATCACTTAAGCTCAGGAGTGAGTGAGCAGCCTGGGCAACACAGTGATACCCTACAAAATGTTGCACACCAGAGAAACTCATTCGAGACTAAGCATTGAAGGTTTTAACTGAGGGCTCGTCACATAGGCACCCTCTGCCTACCACATGCCAAAATTCAAGGCAGGTATTCAGCTTGAACCATATTATCTAGGCACAGTGAACCACTCTCATTGGTTACCTTTCCACTGAGAATACTCTAGGAACCAAGTTGCTGGTCGGGCCCAGTAGCTCATCCCTGTAATCCCAGACTCTGGAAGGCCAAGGCATATGGATTGCCTGAGTTCATGAGTTCCAGACTAGCCTGAGCAAGAGCAAGACCCTGTATCTAAAAAATAGCCAGGCACTGTGGTGGGCACCTATAGTCCCAGGTACTTGGGAGGCTGAGACAAAAGAATCACTTGAGCCCAGGAGTTTGAGGTTACTGTGAGCTATGACACCACGGCACTCTACCCAAGGTGACAAAGTGAAACTCTGTCTCAAAAAAAACAAAAAAAAGAACCAAGTTCCCAGATGCCAGCAAAGGGCCGACGTTGCTGTCAGGGCTTCCTGAGGGTACCAGGCTCAGGCCCGCTATGTGAACCCTTTTCTGCAGCCACTATTCCGAGCACACATCTGTTAGACCCACTCTTTAACCTTATAAACAGAACTATACAGTACACGCTCTTTTGTATCTATGTTCTTTCACATAAAATAATACTGTGATGGGTAGTCATCTGAGTACTTGCCTTAAAACACGGAAATCCTCACCACCACCAAAACACAGGCATTGCCATTAACTCAACTGCGAAAAGGATGATCCAATTTTCATCCATGAGGAATAATGGCCAGAGTCCAATGAACATTTACTACGTGCCAGTTACAGTTCAAAGTCACTGACAGAGACCAGCATTTGATCTTCATGGCAGCCTTGTAAAGTGGGTCTGATTAGCAGCTGCTGAGATGTGCAGAATGAGGGCCCTCCAAATGTGCCCACATCCTACTCCCCAGAACCCAAGAATAATTGAGACAAAGGGACCTTGAAGATGTGATCAAGTTAAGGATCTTGAGATAGGAAGGATATTCTAGATTTTGTTGGCACGATGTAATCTCAAAGATCCTTATAAGGGGGCTGGCGGTGCCAGGAGAACCAGTGTCAGAGGAGATGTGAGGTGAGGGCAGGGTGAGGCTACTGCTGGCTTGCAAGTTGGAAGAAGGGGCCATGTACCGAGGAGTGCAGGCAACTTCTACAAGCCAGAAGAGGCAAAGTAACAGAGTTCTTCTCCAGCACCTCCGGAGCCATCCCAACATGGTGATCTCAGCCCTATCAGACCCAGGTTGGCTTCTGACTTCTCAAACTATAAAATTAGATGATATTTTAAGCCACTAAGTTCATGGCAAACTATTACAATAGCAATAGGAAACAAGCCTCAGAGCACTAATAAGAGTCATCAGTTAGGGGAGGGATGAACATCACAAACTGTCACAGCGGCAGGCCGTCCCAGGGAAGCCCAGAAGCGCATGAAGGGCCTAGGAAGCAAGAAATGGGATCTTGCTTCCATGTTGAAAACGAAGGTGCCTCTTGTGTTTCAGTTTTCGACTAAGTGAAGCTTATCCACAGAGACCCACTCTCATTTTTACTTTCACAAAGTTGACTCTGGTTGGTTCTTTTTCTGAAAAATTTCCCCTTCTTCTTTGTTTCAGTGTCGGTTTTTTGTATTTTTTTTTACTTGAAGACTTTTAAAAACTTTCCCTTCCTCGACATTTTCCACTGGGTTTGAGCCCTGACGCTGCCTTATTTAACTCGTTTGGCTTCCTCATGACTGCGAGTGTTAGATAATAAATCATGTGACCATGACCCCGTGTTCGACGTATCCACCTTCTCCACCCTTACAGAACAGCAATCGCTGCTGTCAGATTGTCCTCCTGTGGCTCAGCTCCACACAGAGGGAGCTTCTTAATCCAGAAATGTGCTCCTGTTGGTGAATTCCTTCCCCGACACGCCACGATGCTTAGAATGAAAAGCAGACGCTGAGGCTGACACCCAGAACACCTGCGATCTGGACCCTGACTGTCTTCCCAGCTTCACCTGTCCTCTCTCTCACCCAAACCCCACCACGCTCTAATCCCACTAAGCTGCTCCTTGCTCCAAAACACCCTGATTCTCTCAAGCCTCCCTTCTCACACACTCTGCTTCCTTTACCTGGGGCAACATTCACTTCCTTTTTCCTCAGACTGAGTCTCTTCATCCTTCTTTCACTCATTGATACAGACAATTGTTCTGGTGTCACCTGAAAAGACAAGTAATAGCACCTGTAAACACACATCTTTGTGTAGAACGTTCATCCTGTTTACCTCGAACCATATTTTCCTATGTCAACTCTCTCTCATTTCTCGCTGTGCACTGGCGTGTCAAACCCGGTGCTCTGGCTCTTTGACCTTGGACTTTTCCACTGGACAGTGACAATATGATACTCCCATGAACCTGGTCCCATGGGTAGCCCCAAGTAAGAGACACTCCCAGGGGCTAGGCTTAGTGACTGACACCTGTAATCCTAGCACTCATGCGAGTGGATTGCTTGAGCTCAGGAGTTCAGGGCCAGCCTGAGCAAAAGCAAGACCCCATCTCTACTAAAAAGAAAAAATAAGCTGGGCGTGTTGAAGCATGCCTGTAAGTTCCAGCCACTGGGGAGGCTGAGGTGGGAGGAAAACTTGAATGCAAAGGAGTTTGAGGTTGCTGTGATTGATGATGCCACAGCACTCTAGGCAAGGTGACAGAGTGAGAACCTATCTCAAAAAAAGAAAGAAAGAAAGAAAAGAACCTGTCTCAAAAAAAAAGAGAGAGAAAGAAAAAGAAAACAATAAAAAAGAGATAATCTCAGAGATGCTCTCAGAGGTTGGTCTCAGCTCTGACCACAGAGCCCACCCCTGACACACGCGTACGCGCACTCCTGTATACACACGACAGTCCCAAGACATATCTGCATATGACACATGTACACACATTTACCTCAGACAAGAAGATACTAGGGAGACTGATATAATAACAGCGTAAGGCTTCCTGAGCGCCTCCAGCCCACAAGCCCTGTGCTAAGCCAGTGGTTTTTAACCCGTGTTCCCTGCGAGGATCTTAGGTGTGTCGTGAAAATTTTCAAAGCTCGCTAAGTTGGGGTGGCACCTGTGGCTCAAGGAGTACGGCACCGGCCCCATATGCTGAAGGTGGTGGGTTCAAACCCAGCCCCGGCCAAAAACCACAAAGAAAAAAAAAAATCATTAAGTTATTTTCAAAAGAAGTTCAAAGAACAGTAAGTCTATTCTTTTTTAACTTTTTTTTTTGATCAATGTAATTTAAGAGTGTCATGGAACTATAGGTTCAAGTGTGCCATAAAATAAAAAAAAAAAGGTTGAAAAACATGTGCTAAGCACTATAATTATTTCTCTAATTAAAACGAAATCACCTAGCTGAGCCCACTGGCTCACACCTGTAATCCTAGCACTCTGGGAGGCAGAGATGGGTGGATTACTCGAGCTCAGGAGTTCAAGACCAGCCTGAGCAAAAGTGAGACCCTGTCTCTACTAAAAATAGAAAAACTAGCTGGATGTTGTGGTGGGCGCCTGTAGTCCCAACTACTCTGGAGGTTGAGGCAAGAGGATTGCTCCAACCCTAGAGTTCAAGGTTGCTGTGAGCCATAATGACACTATGGCACTCTTACTTGAATGTTGTCTGTTTCTCTACCCCCAGAATCTATGCTGGGAGATTTGGGGCATTGTCCTGTATTCCACATATCTCTAGGTTCTGGAGCTGGGCCTGGCACATAGTAGGTCAGGTGTCCTCAAACTATGGCCTGCCTAGGACATTTATTGGGCCCACCGGGTGTTTTTGCCACGGCTGCCTGTCCTGCTTAGCAGCCGACTCGTCCTGGGGCTGCAGTCTGGCCCTCCAATGGTCTGAGGGACAGTGGACTGGCCCCCTGTTTAAAAAGTTTGAAAAGTAAGCTGTAAAGGCCCCATATTCTACTCCTATGAAATGTCCAGAAGATGCAGTGGGGCTCTTCTGAGTTTATAAAATGCTTTAAATACCTTGTCTTGCTTGAACGCCATAACACTTATGAATTATTTATTGTTTACCCACATTTCTACATTTTACAGATAGGCTGACCTATCCAAGGAGGTAGAATTTGAGTTTGGATATTTCTTTCTTTTTTGTTTTTCTTTCTTTGTTTGCAGAGACAGAGTCTTTCTATGTGGCCCAACCGGTCACCAACTCCTGGGCTCAAACAATCTTCCCACCTGGGCCTCCCAAAATGTTGAGATTATAGGCACATGCCACCATACTTGGCCTGGGCTCAGACGTTCTGACTTCAAATTCCGTGCTTTTTTCACAGTATGAAATATTTCAGAAATACATAAAAGTATGAACTCACATAACAGACATGCAGGTACCCACCACAAAGATGAAAGAGATGTCAGCATTTTGCTGTATTCACCTCCAAATGCCCCCATGCTCTCCCTCCTGTGTCCTAGTTGTTACAGTTTATCCTGTGCCAAATCATCGGCCTGGGCTGTCCTCCAGGTTCCCTGGCTGACAGAGCACAGGCTCTGCTGGCTACTTGTCCTCTAGCAGCCCCACCTCTGCCCCCAACCCCACCGCCCATGTGGCCTGTTAGGAGCCAGGCCACACAGCAGGAGGTGAGCCTCAGGCAAGGAAGTGAAGCTTCATCTGTATCTACAGCTGTTCTCACACTTGCATCACTGCCTCCTGTCCTAGTGATAGCCAATTAGATTCTCATAGGCGCTAGAACCCGACTGTAAACTGCACATGTGAGTGATCTGGGTTGCAGGCTCCTGGTGAGAATCTAATGCTCCATGATCTGAGCTGGAGCTGAGCTGGTGCAAATACAGTGGCTGCAAATACAGATTGTCATTAACAGAGAAATTTGACTCTAGAGACCATAATAAATAAATTTGACAGCAACCACAATAAATCAATTGCTTGCAGACTCATATCACAACCCTCTGAGCATACTGTATTTGCAGGGTGCAGATGACAGACTGAGGAGACGAGAGTCACGAATGACACCTAGGCTTCCAGACTGGATGATGAGAGGGTGGTGGTTCCCTGAGATAAAGGGCCCGGGGAGAGGAGCTGGTTTGGGGGCAAGTTCCGTCTTGGACAAGTTCTGGTGAGGGTGCTCTGGAACTCCCAAGGAAAAGGGCTGGGGCTCGGGGAAAGGAACTGCAAGGAGGCCCTTTCCTCCCTTGTGTGTGGAGGTTAGAGAGGGTGAGGAAGGAGGTTGGTCAGAGGACAGGGAGACTGCAGGATAACAGACATTCACTAACAAGAGGGCAAGAAGTCACACCCTCAGGCGGCAGAGTGGAGCCCAGCATGGTGTTGCTGAGCGACTATGCTATGTCAGCAGACACTGGGAGTTTAGGGTGAACTGCAGGGATTGGGTAGGGGTGGAAAATCCCTGGATAACCTTTGGAGTTCAGACCCAAGGCTGAATTTATAATTGTCCTGATCAAGATGACTTTATTCCTACGTCAGCAGCTCTGGCACAAATTTGTACCTTTTATAAACTGACGGGTGGTTTCTTTGGGGGGGTATCAAAAAAGTTTTGGAATCAGTGATGGTGGGTACACAGCCTAGTGAATGTACTAAAAAACACTGACTCACACTGATTATAATGAGCATGAAATGTATGGTATGTGAATTTTCCTCAATTGTTTTAATTCTTTTTTCCTTTTCTTTCTTTCTTTCTTTCTTTTTTCGAGATTGTGTCTCACTATGTTGCCCTCAATAGAGTGCCGTTGCGTCACAGCTCACAGCAACTTCAAACTCTTGGGCTTAGGTGATTCTCTTGCCTCAGCCTCCCAAGTAGCTGGGACTACAGGCACCCGCCACAGCTCCTGGTTATTTTTTTGTTGTAGTTGTCATTGTCATTTGACAGGCCCAGGGACAGATTCAAACCCACCAGCTCTGGTGCATGTGGCCAACACCCTAGCTGCTGAGCTACAAGTGCAAAGCCTGTTTTAATTTTTTGAAAATGTGAACACAAATGCCGGCCAGCACCAGAGCAACACTCTGGCTTGTGTTTTTTGTGAATGCTTCTGGTGCAACCAGCACCCTGTGACTCCATCCTGCAGCGATGACCGATGATGGGGGACAGTGCCATCCTTGCTCCAGCAACCTTGGCACACAGCGTTCTCCCCTTTCCCTTCCTCACCTCCGCCCTTGGCTTCCTCCTCCCCCCTAAGGACAGAGCGTGTAGACTGGCAGGGGAGACCTTTGCCACTGAGGAACTTAAAATGTTGTAGAGAAAATAAGACTTTTGAACAAAGTTAGTGAATCCCTTGGAAATATGTTTTTACAGTCCCAGTTATGACACAATACTTTAGGAAGATATCACAGACATTTTACTCAACCTTCTAACTGTGGTTAGGGGCAGGGCTTAATGCTTTACAGGCTATTTACTCAGAACAACTCCTTGAAATAAGGAGTATTACTGAAGTATAGAAAGATAACTCATTTCACTGAGGTCCACAGCTAGTGAGACAGCCCAGATTTAAACTCAGGCAATTGGACCCAATGACCACTGTACTCTCTCTTCCTTTTCAATAGGTGCCACAAATCACTTGCTCTCTTCACCTTCAGGTCGCAGCTTAGACCTGTGTCATCTGAGACCCCTTCTAGAAACCCTAACCTTCTAGATAGAGCCTACATTTCTCCTCTCACGTTAATTATCACGCTACAGTATAAATTGCCTCATTGATTATTTACTCACCATACCTAGACTGAAAGTGGTGTGAGGGCAGGGATCATACACCCTCTAATGCACCCCCACACCTGGCATATGCATGATATTCCAAAACCAGATTGAATGGATAAAGAATGACTATCCATTTACCATTCCTTACTCTCAAGATATGTTTAGTCCCCCTACAATGTAATTTCCAAGTAAAGTTTGGAAGCTCATTTGCTTTGTTACCAATAATGCATGTATTATAAAGCTCCCCTCTCCTAACGGGTTCTCTTTCCAAATGTTCAATGCTTTTCTAATTTTGTGACTCAGACTTGTTGACTGGTTTTTGCCTTCAGGACCAGTCCTCATGGTTTTAATTGTGGTCTCAATGTTGTGGCGTAATTAGGATGTTGGAGATGGAAAAAAGATGGTGTAACTTTTACTTAACTGAATGGTATAAAAAATTGGGTGAAAGTGTGGAGAGGGTGCAGAGCATGCTCCAGGACAAGGAACAGTGGCTTCCTTGAGTAGGCTTTTTTTTTTTTTTTGAGACAGAGGGAGACTTTGTCACCCTCAGTAGAGTGCTGTGGTATCACAGCTCACAGCAACCTCAAACTCTTGGGCTCAAGTGATCCTCTTACCTCAGCCTCCTGAGTAGCTGGGACTATAGGCACCTGCCACAATACCCTGATATTTTTAGAGATAGGACCTCGCTCTTGCTCAGGCTGGTCTTGAACTCCTGAGCTCAAGCAATCCACCCATCTCTGCCTCCCAGAGTGTCAGGATTACAGGCATGAGCCACCACGCCTGGCAGAGTAGGCATTTCTTAACTCCCTCTCTGGTACTCAAGATTAAGAAGCTTTAGCTCTGCCATAGTAATTGTCAACATGTTCTGGGCTTTATAGATGCCTCAATCTCCCTCCCCAAGGTATATCAGTGTGACTCCAAAGACCAGATGGCTTTCCCCTCATTTTCCACCGTTACTCCATGGCTTCACTGGGCCCCCACACTTGTCCTGCCTCTACATTTCCACCCCCAAAAGATACAACTGATAATTCACAATTCCTAGAAATAAAAGGTACACTGAGGCATATCCCAATGCAACAGGAGGCTGTTCTATGACACCCTGGAGTCATTTTCTAGTACATTTCTTGAATGTTCTAAGCCAAGTGAACATTCTTCTTCATGACCTACATGAAAAGGGGCTAAGAGTTGCCAAATCCCAGAAGTGGTTCATGGATGTTTCTAGCCCGATGGGTCTCTCCAGAAAATCAAGGCTGGCCTGGCACGGTGTCTCACGCCTGTAATCCTAGCATTCTGGGAGGCTGGCGGGTGGATTGCCTAAGCTCACAAGTTCAAGACTAGCCTGAGCAAGAGTGAGACTCCAGCTCTAAAAGTAGCCAGGCATTGTGGTGGGCGCCTATAGTCCTAGCTACTCGGGAGGCTGAGGCAAGAGAATCGCTTGAGCCCAGGAGTTTGAGGTTGCTGTGGGCTCTTGACGCCATGACACTCTACTGAGGGTAACAAAATGAGACTCTGTCTCAAAAAAAAAAAAAAAAAGAAAATCAAGGCTTACATGCATTAAAAATGAGGGTGGTCTTTCTAGCCATTCGCTGGGGATGGGACTGCTGGTGGGGACCCCAGGAAATGTAGCCTTACAAAGGGGTGCGTATTTGGGTGAGAGAACCAGGGGGCGACCCACAGTTGTACCAAGTTAGAAGTGGCATGGCTGTGCAGTGGGGCACTGTTGCTAGCCATGGAATGCCCACTGGATTGTCTCAGAGACAACCTAGCACTGGTCTCAACACATGGCTGGTAGGGTGCACAAAATACCACATGCCAAGCGCTCAGCACTAGGCATGGTAGACTGTAAGTGCTCACTAAACGTTAGCGGTAGCCCTGGTTCATTACTGTGAGCGTCCTGGCACGTCCTTTCTAGTAGAACTAAATATAGTCCCACCCCCTGCACACATTTCACTCAGACACGGGTCAGAAATCTGTGAGAAGCTGGCAAACACAGAGTTGGCCACCTTTCCAAAGTGACGTGCCAAGGTCCCAGCCTCGGCGCCAGGGCCACGTGGCTGGAAGGAGAGGTCCCTGGGAGCAGAGTTCCGACTGAGGGATGGGGGAGGGGGTCAGGAAGGCCCAGAGCTCTCCTGGAGCACATGGAGGGGGCCAGCCAGCAGGTCCTCCAGATGGCGGCAGGCAGTGACAGCTCTTGGCTCCGTCTTTCTCAAGCTGTGGCAGGTGTGCACTCATGTTAGCAGAGAGAAGGGACGTGGGGACAGCTCCGGCCCTGTGCCATCATCTTTCACTGCCAGCTGTCAGCGTAGACCAGCGCAGAGCATTGCCTCACCCTCCCCACAGTGTGGGAGAACCGCGCAGACCACCCAGGGCAGCCCAGGCCGCATCACGTGTGCAGCAGCTGCAGTGCTGGAGTCAGACTAGTGATGATGGGAGATTCCTTTCTCGCTTTTCTTACTGCTCTGTCCCCCACCCCACCACACAGTCCTGCATCACCCCAGTTTCTACACTTACTCATGGAAGCTGCATGGGGTGGGCGGGGGGAGCAAGCATTTGTAATCCCAGCCTCTTGGAAGGCTGAGATGGGAGGATTGCATGATCACAAGGGTTCAAGACCAGCCTGGGTAACATAATGAGACCCTGACTCTAAAACAAATAAAATACAGCAAAGCTTAGGAATGAAAATGAAGATCAAAGGTACAAAGAATAAATAAATCAGTCTGCTGAGTTAAGGAAAGTAGATGTAAATAGGCATATTTTCTTGATAAATTACAGAGTCTTATATCCAAAGCAAATGGACAGACCATGCGGTAATCTAAAGTAAAACACCGAAAGCTGTTTTAAAGCCCCTCCTTAAATATCCCAATTGTCACCACCACCTTCCCCTTGTCCCTCAAAATGAAAAGGTTTAGGATAGCCCAACACTGACAGTTCCATGGTGCTATAATATGATTATTTGCTTTCAAAACAATAGTTTTCATTAATCGAGGTTGATTTATTTTTGTTTAGTGTTTTTTCACCTAAGTGTGATGGGTCTCCACGAAGAACTTAGCAGTGAGAGGGAATGGGACCCTCCTCGTGGAAACAGGAGCAGCTTCAAACCATCTCCTTCCCCTAGGTCCCAATTTCTTCTTCTACCTCTCCCAGAAGCTCACCGCGGAGGGCTGCTTTCCAAGAGTTTATGTGTAACTTCCTTTGCTGTGGAGGCCAGGCTCTAGGTTAACTTCTGGAAGTATCTTTGGAAAGTAATTCTCAGGCAAAACTCCAAGATAAAGAGACACATGGTGAGGAACTGACATAATTTTTTAACACCACAACCCGCATATTTCTGTAGGCAACGGGGGCCAAGAGAAATTGCCAACACCAATATTGATCTAGTCTTTCATCCAATCAACAAATGCCATTGTTTATAAGATAGAATTTTTCTTGGTTCAAGTTCAAAGTTAAACTCCGAGGATTTTCAAAACTATAAAAATGAGAGGCTTTCATACCCTCAAAAAAAAAAAGAAAAGAAAAGAAAAAAGTTCCTGGCCAGTTTTCCTCCTTCATGGGTTTTCACAGTCACTATAAGAAACATAGCCAAGAAAACATTTTTTTGGCCTTTTTTTTTTTTTTTAATTCTGGTAGGTTTTTTTTTTTCAAGGAGGATTAGGCTAAATATCTACATAAAGTTCCCTAAATCTTTGCACCTCTCTTGAAAATCATGAATGTGAGACGCAAAGGTGATCAAGGCTTGCTTTTCAGCTCCAGGGGCACACACCTGCGGAATTCCAGAAATCCATTCCACTTTTTCCAGACTTAGATGCATCCAGCGCTCTCCCTTCCCACTTCTCTTTTTAATATGGAAACAACAAAGTCTTTACTAAGCCCCTGGAGTAAGGCAAGGGGTTCTGTGGTTCCCTTCTGATTCCACAATGGAAAACTTTGGGGAAATACAAGGCGAGCTGTATATACCAGCGCCTTGTGGTTCTTCCTTCCAGGAGCTGGTGTGAGCACTGAGCAGGTCAGGTTTAAGGTGTAGAACTGGGGTGGGATAACAGTGAGATTTATGAGATCCCAAGTTGGGCAACTTCTTGTTTTTAAAAAAAAATTAGAGCCAACAGATGTCAAACCTTTTCCTTATGTCTGTCCTTCCCCCTGGAAGACCTAGTCTAGTGGTTTGCACACACATGGTGCTCAGTGTTAGCTGACTGATGGATCGCTGGGTTCTTTTTGGAGACCTGCAGTATACTGACTCATTCCCATGGAGATGTCTTTTTGAGTTTGGAGGAGATAAGAGCTAAGGACACACATGGACATCCATTTCACTACAAATGTGTGCTGGGCTCCTACCACAGCCGGTCTCTTGTCTAGCACTTTCATTCCACCCGTAAATAAAACACACAATCCCTGCCCTTGAGGAGCTTGTGCCCTACTGGGAGTGGCAGGATAGTTATAAGCTATGATGGGACCTTTTAAAGGGGATGCTTTGAGTGAGTTTATCTGTTATGTCAGAGAAGACAGGTTAGCCGAGACTCTGCACTTGACCCAGCAGTGGCATTCTGGAAACCACAGTAACACATCGAATGCAGAGCCATCAGGAGACTGGGAACCCAGGAGCTAGTTTTGAGCTGAGACATCTTGTCCCAGCACTGACAGCTCACACCTACGCAGGACCTTCGAGCTTCCCAAGAGCTTTCCACAGACACTGTTTCTTTGGTCCTTATAACAGCCCTGCCAGATGGGAAACTATTACCATTCCTGTCCTATAGATGAAGAAACCAGGGGTTTGAGGCCAAGAGTACCTTGTACGAGGTCATGTGACCCACATAGCAGAGCTGGGCTCCAAGCTCAGTAGAATAGTGGCAATAGTAAGAAAGCTTTACTACCTGCTCCGTGCTACCCTCAGTGCTCTGTGTGAAGTAACCCTTTCAATCCTCAAAACATCCTACTGAGATAGATACAACTATTTTCCCATCATCAGATGAAGGATTTTGAGGCACAGAGAGGTTGAGTCACTTGCTTTAAGTCACAGAGCTTAAAAAAAAAAAAGTGGCAGAGCTTGTATTCAAACTCAGGTCATACAAACCTAAACAGCCTCCTGAAATGGGCTCTCTCAAGCACAAAGAAGGCTGCTCCACTGATCGACTGGCCAGGAACACACAGGTAGCCATACTGCCAGAGATGTCACCATCTATCACAAAGAACAATGGTCACTCTGTGCTAATAATATATTTCGAGAGTGATAATAATGTTAAGTAAGAGAGAGGCAAACTAAAAGGCTTTTGAAAACTGTCTAAAGATCCCTTTGCCACAACCCAAGCATCTCATTACAGATAAGCTCATTTATCTGTTACTCCTTTGAATTACCCCGGGGGACCGTGATTTGCCCAACTTCCTTGCTTTAACTTAACCACCTGGTGACCTCTCTCTTCTCTGAACTCTTGCTGTCTTCCATCTTTACTAGACAATATTACATAGAATTAGATTTCACTTTGTACTCTTACATAATTATTCCGTGTATGCCCGGCCTGTCTCTCCAAGCATTTTATAAAATACTCAGGACCAGGATCTATACCTGGGACCACACGCTTTCATTGGCCCTTTGGGGGCAACGTAGGGCAGGGGGAAACCATAGTAGATAATCAAATATTTGTTGACTGATTAAATGACTACCTTGGGTTCTCAGCTGCTTCCTCAGAAGTGTGTGTGCCTGTTCCATTTGGTTGGCTGGAAGTATTTATTTTTTTCTTTGTTTTGTTGCAGCTAAACCTATAAATATTCAGATAGAAAAAAGATGTGCTGCTAAATCTTTAAGCATTTCATAAAACATAAAAAAGCATTTATTATGGTATAAATAGTCTCACCGTGGCCTATTTTAAGGTAGCACCATGATAATCAATCAGGTTGCAAAATGCCTGAAAGATTTAACAATTGATCTTTTTTTTTTTTTTTGAGACAAAGTCTCACTATGTCACCCTCAGTAGAGCGCTGTGACATCACAGCTCACAGCAACCTCAAACTCTTAGGCTTAAGCAATTCTCTTGCCTCAGCCTGGGACTACAGGCGCCCACCACAATGCGCGGCTATTTTTTTGTTGCTATAGTTGTCATTGTTGTTTTAGCTGGCCCAGGCCAGTTTCAAACCCGCCAGCCCTGGTATATGTGGCCGGCGCCCTAGCCACTGAGCTACAGGCTCCAAACGTAACAATTGATTCTTTTAAGTGAGTGGCTCCAAAACACTAGTTTCTTTCCCTAAATATAATCTTTGCTGTATATATTGACTTTTGGTTTTCTATCTCAGCAAAGACTTTTTTAGTAAAAGGACTAGGTTTGCCTAAAACCTAAGACTTTTGTGTTGAGTGATGATAACTTGAAATATAAACATTAGCAGTGCAGCAGTTGCTTACCTTGTCATTCCAGGGTCAAGTTGTTGAAAAGGTTTGAAGTGTAATGTGATAAAGCTGAAAAATTAAATTCTATTCTGTTCTTTCTCTTTTATTTTTACTTATTTTTTAAAACTTTTTTGTAGAGATGGCGTCTCCCTATGTTGCCCAGGCTGATCTTGAACTCCTAGGCTCAAGTGTTCCTCCTGCTTCAGCCTCTCAAAGAGAAGAAATCATAAGCATGAGTCATTACAGAGGCTAAAGTCCATACTCTTAAGTTAATCAAACAACCAAGCAACATTGTATTTCTTACCTTCTTCCCCCTTTCTCCTCCCTCCCTCCTTCCTTCCTTCCTCCCTCCCTCCCTCCCTCCTTCCTTCCCTCCTCACCTCCCATCCTTCTCCACTCATGCCAATTGTATTTAGGTTGGCAGGTTTTGCTCCTAACTTGTGGTGATGTTGCTGGGATAACAAAACACCTTTGAGAGCCCCAATCTTGCCAACCTAATCCCACGTGACAACCCACTGTAGAGTTTAAAACAACTGTTGGGTTGGTTTTTCTTTCAGCCAATCTTCTGGAAAGTTCTCCCTCTTCTACTTCAGCTTCTTATTCAGGCTTCCTCACATGTCCTCATGGGGGTAGGAACCAGGCATAATAATTTTAGAGTGAAAAAGATAACTCAGCACAGATCCCCGAGTGCCACAGGGTTCTAAGATGGGAAGATAGTCTTCTCTAAATTTATAAAGATTCCAACTGCCAGTGTTCTCCCTTCCCCCCCATGCCAACCCCTCCCCTTTATTAAACCTCTAGTTATGAGAAATGTATTTAGTGTGTGACTCAAGGGTGGGAGAGACAAGGTTAAGGTCTATCCACATGTGGAAACAGTCTTGATTAATTTATCAGAGTAGCTGACATAGAACTCAAGGAAACACTTAGCTTCCTGGCTTATTATAAAGGGTTTTTTTTTTTTTCACTTTGTTGCCCTCAGTAGAGTGCTGTAGCATCCAAGCTCACAGCAACCTCAAACTCTTGGGTTCAAGTGATTCTCTTGCCTCAGCCTCCCGAGTAGCTGGGATTGCAGGTGCCTGCCATGACAT
Source organism: Galagoides demidoff (assembly GCA_963574575.1). NCBI lineage: Eukaryota > Metazoa > Chordata > Mammalia > Primates > Galagidae > Galagoides > Galagoides demidoff. The sequence continues at coordinate 2,106 of CAUYQV010114503.1, read as the reverse complement.
CTAGCTATTTTTAGAGGTGGCTCAGGCTGGTCTCAAATTCCTGAGCTCAGGTGCTCCACCTACCTTGGCCTCCCAGAGTGCTAGGATTACAGGTGTGAGCCACTGCACCTGGCCTATGAAAGATATTTCAAACGATACAATTAAGCTGCCAGATAGATAGATTCAGTGAGGTCTGGAAGGGTCCTAAGCAGAGAGGCTTTCCTTCCCGTGCAGGTGGGGTGCGCTACCCTCCTGGGTTTTGGACACATTCTCCCTCACCTTCCAAGTCTTCAGGAGGCCAGTCGTCCAGAAGCTCCCCAAACCCCACGTTTTTGGGCCTTTTATGGAAATTCCATTGGGCAGACATGATGGAGACGTGGACAGCCATGTACTCAAGTCTGAGTGGACAGACGGGAAGGTCTAGTATTAATGGCTGAGTGGGATGCCCACTAGGCCGAGGTTCAGATTCCTCTCGGCCTCTCTGAGCATCAGTATTCCTTCCTCCAGGGGATGGGGCAGGACCTTCTCTCAAATGAGAGTCTTATGATCCACAGTCAGACCAGTAGGCCAGAGAGTTTCCTTATAGCCAGTTCCAAGACCAAAAGATGAAGGGAGATTAGCATCTTGCCTTGGGGAGCAAAAGGAGCAGGTGGAGGGAGGGCAGGAGAGGATAAAAGAGAGATTCTGTTTGCTGAGGCCTGAACTCCTGAAACAAAATAACAAAAGACTCTAAGGAGGGCTATGAGAGTTATGAGCTCGGAATTATAGATGGAAACTACATATGCCTCAAACTCCTGGACTCAGGCAATCCTCCTGCCTCAGTCTTCCAAGTAGCTGGAACAACAGGTGCCCACCACAATACCCAGCTAGTTTTTCTATTTTTAGTAGAGACAGGGTCTCACTTTGCTCAGGCTGGTCTCCAACTTCTGAGCTCAGGGGATCCTCCTACCTCGACCTTCCAGAGTGCTAGGATTACAGCTGTGAGCTAACACGCAGGTCTAAAATGTGTTTTTGAATATACAAGTACCTATTTTTTTTTTTTTTGTGACAGAGTCTCACTTTGTCACCCTCAGTAGAGTGTCATGAGGTCATAGTTCACAGCAACCTCAAACTCTTGAGATTAAGTGATCCTCTTGCCTTAGCCTCCCAAGTAGGTGGGATTACAGACCCTTGCCACAATGTCCAGCTATTTTTTTTTTTTTTTTTTTTTGCAGTTTTTGGCCAGGGCTGGGTTTGAACCTCTCACCTCCGGCATATGAGACTGGCACCCTACTCCATTGAGCCACAGGCGCCGCCCCACATCCAGCTATTTTTAGAGACCAGGTCTCACTCTGGCTCAGGATGGTCTCAAACTCCTGAGCTCAGTCAATCCACTGCCCTGGCCTCCCAGAGTGCTAGGATTATAGCGTGAGCCACTGTGCACAGCCCACAGCTACCTAAACTTAATTTTGCTGCAAGAACATTTCTGAGATTTGGCAACACCTCCTGAGGTGACAGGAAACTCATTAGAGTTTTGTGAAACAGGGTTTCAGGTTTATCTTTCCACTCACACCCTCCCCAACCTCCCTCACCCCCTTGCAAGTCCCACGATGTCATTCATGATGTCATTCATACCATGCCAGGCGGGGTACTGGGTGTGAAAAGTGCCTCTTTGCGTTTGTTCCCTGAGCTCCTGTGACGAATTACTACAGTGGCTACAGAAATCGATTCTTTCAGAGTTCTGGAGGCCCCAAGTCCAGACCTGTGTCAGCCGGGCCACCCTCACCCTGTCTAAAGGCTCTAGGGAAGATTTGGTTCCTTGACCCTTGTAGCTTCTGGGGGCCCCTACGCTTTCCAGCTTGGGGCAGTATCGCCCCATCCCTGTGGTCCTGCTCACAGAGACTTCCCTTCTACCCATCTCAAATCTCCCTCTGCCTTTCTCTTAGAAGGACATTTCTTTTTTTTTTTGAGATGGAGCCTCAAGCTATCCCCCTGGGTAGAGTGCCATGGCATCACAGCTCATAGCAACCTCCAACTCCTGGGCTCAAGCGAGTCTCCTGCCTCAGCCTCCCAAGTAGCTGGGACCACAGGCTCCCGCCACAACGCCCGGCCATTTTTTGGTTGCAGCCATCATTGTTGTTTGGCGGG
>CAUYQV010114498.1:0-18369 GCA_963574575.1 Galagoides demidoff | reverse complement strand
AGAACTCCAGAGACTCAACCACAAGACTCCTGGAAGTGATCAAGCAATACAGTAACGTCTCAGGATATAAAATCAATGTCCACATATCAGTAGCCTTTGTTTATGCCAGTAACAGTCAAGTTGAGAAGCTAATCAAAGACACAATTTCCTTTACAGTAGCTTCAAAGAAAATAAAATACTTAGGAATATCTCTAACAAAAGAGGCGAAAGATCTTTACAAAGAGAATTATAAGAGAAATCCTAGAAAATAAATAGCAAAAGATATAACAAAGGAAGAACATACCATATTCTTGGCTGGGAAGAATCAATATTGTTAAAATTTCTATACTACCTAAAGCAATCCACAGATGCAATGCAATCCTCATGAAAATACCAATGACATACTTTGAAGAACTAGAAAAAAGTAGTACTTCAATCTGTATGGAACCAGAAAAAAAACCATATACCCAAGGCTATTTTTAGTAATAAAAACAAAGCTGGAGGCATCAGCCTACCAGACTTTAGGCTATATTACAAGTCCACAGTGATCAAAACAGCATGGTATCAGTACAAAAATAGAGACACACACAGAAAGAACTGAATAGAAAACCAAGAGATCACAGCAATCTCATATAATCTGATCTTTGATAAACCAAAGAAAAGCATACAGTGGGGCAAAGAATCTCTCGTTCAATAAATGGTATTGGGAAAACTGAATAACCACATGTAAAAGACTGAAACTGGACCCACACAATTCACCAGTTATAAAAATTAACTCAAGATGGATAAAAGACGTAAATCTAAGGCATGAAACAATAAAAATCCTAGAAGAAAGGGTGAAAAAAAACTCTTTAGGATGTTGGCCTGGGAAAAGATTTTATGAAGACTTCAGTGGCAATTGCAACAATAAAAATAAATAAATGGGACTTAATTAAGCTGGAAAGCTTCTGCACAGCTAAGGACACAATAATCAAACCAAATAGACAACTTTCAGACTCGGAAAAGATATTTGCAGGGTAAGAATCTAACAAAGGGTTGGTAACTAGGATCTGTAGAGAACTCATATTAATCAGCAAAAAGGGCAAACAATCCCTAATCATCAGAGAAATACAAATCAAAACCACCCTGAGATACCACCTAACCCCAGTCGCATCAGAAAGTCCCAAAGCTGTAGATGCTAGATGTGAAGAGAGGGGAACAGGTTTACACTGTTGGTGGGACTGAAAACTTGGAAAGAAGTATGGAGAATCCTTAAAGAACTAAAATTAGATCTCCCATTTGACCCCACAATCCCATTACTAGGCATCTACCCAGAAGAAAAAAAATCATTTTATCATAAAGGCATCTGCACTAGATTTTTTACTGCAGCTCAATTTGCAATCACCAAAATGTGCAAACAACCTAAACGCCCATCAACTCAGGAATAGATTAACAAACTATAGTATATGTATACCATGGAAGACTACTCAGCCATAAGAAAAGATGGAGACTTTACGTCTTTTGTACTAACCTGGATGAAGGTGAAACACATTCTTCTCAGTAAAGCAGCGGTTCTCAACCTGTGGGTCATGACCCACAGGAACTGTATTAAAGGGCTGCAGCATTAGGAGGGTTGATAACCATGGCAGTAAAGTATCCCAAGAATGGGAAAGCAAGCATCCAATGTACTTGATACTACTACGAAGCTAATAGATGATCTAACTCACACCCACCTAGAAGAAAAACTCATTTCAATTCAACCTGGGGATGGGGGGAGTTTGGGGTGTTCCCACTTAATGGGCACAATGTAGGGGTATATGACACACCTTTGGGTGCAGGACACAATTACAAGAGGGACTCTATCTAATAAATTCAAATATTGTGACCTGATTGTACTCTCACATTAACCTGATGTTTAAAAAAAAGAAATTCAAAAAACAAAAGCAACTCCTATTTTGGCTCTTCTTCCCTTGCTGCTACTGTTCAAATGTAGAGAATTCTTAGAGTTAACTTTACACCTTTTTCTGAAATACAGCCTTCCCTAGGCAATCTTACTCAATACCTGTATTTTCATTAATCCCTTAAATACTGATAAATCCCAAATCTATATTGCTTTTTGTTTCTTGGAAATACTGCCACCAACAAAGAAACTCTAAGTTCTGCTCCACCTAACCCTCTATTTTTCCTCCCTTAATTATTCCTTTTGTTACTGGCTGCAGTTCATGCCTTCATCAATTTCCTTAAACCTATTAGAATAGCAAAACAGGTCTACTTACATTCAGACTTTCCATGCTCCAAACCATCCATACCTTTTTACCTGTTACATATAACTGTATAGGTGTATAACAGATATATCACATCTTTATTTAAAAATCCTCAATGACTCTGCAGTCATTATGAGATAAGTGAAAACTATTTAACACAGAATTTAAAACTCTGCAAACTAACGTCCTGGGAATTGTACTGGATTATTATCTACCTAAATTTTCTAAAATCTCCATTAACTCTCTGGAGTCCTTAATATCATTCCTCATGTTCCTAAAATGAGTTTTTCAACTTGACAAAATCCTGTTCATCTAGTTCTATGACTTCAGACAAATTACTAAACTACCTCTACCACCACGTTTAAAGATAATGGAGATGGAGAGAATGACAATATTATTCTCATAGGATTTTTTAAAGGATGAAATGGGCTAACATACGAAAAGTGCTTAAAACGGTGCCTCACAGACTTTAAACTCTCAATAAATGCTAATACAAACAAAATCATCTTTAACCTATCACTACTTCCTTCCTTAGAATGCTCATCTTAAATGTTAGTACCTTTCTGCTTTGACAGACAAAATTATCTGTGTTTCCATACACTTTGGTCATTCCTCTTCTTTTTTTTGTTTGCTTTCAGATTACACCAAATATTCATCTGATCATGTCATGAAAAAGCACAGGCCTTGGACCTGGCTTCAAATCTCCACTGTAGCTCTTATGCATTGCATGACTTTAGTAAGATTACTTACCAAGTTTCGATTTCCTCATACATAAAATAGGAGAATAAAACTTATAAGAGTACTAGTACGATAAAAAAAGACTAGACAGAGACACTTAGAGCAAGCTCTTGACAGAAGTTCACTCCTTCCATTCTCTTTACCTGCTCTCAGTGTTGAGGTCTTAGAAGGGTCCCCCAGTGTCTTCCATATCTCTGAGCCCACATTCAAGGCACATTCCAGGGCTTTTAAGTGGAATAGTCCCTGAGTATTTGCTAAACTTGACAGATTTACCAGTAACTACAGTTCCCTGTCACTTTATTACCTCTGGCTTTCACATAACCTTGACCAACAAGATGATGGAAGCTTTTATTTGTCCATAATTAATTCCATGATGTTATGGGGGAAGTCCTTATGCAAACAGCAGATATTTTGCTTACTCTCCTAATTTTAATCTTAGGTGTCAGAAAGCTAAGAATTCAATAGCATAGGCAGCCCAGCTCTCAAAGGGGTCAGGGATGGGAATATTTTCCTGAAAACCAGTGGCTTTTTTTATGTATTTTAGAAACAGTTGCCAGTGTCCGGTAGACATCAAGCTGGGTGCACACTGGGTGGAGAGAGTGTAGGGGATATTGCTGTGATAGACTCTGGACTGGCTGCAATAGCAACAACTAAACTTTTGTGTAATTTTACTATTTCTTTCTTCCCTTTAAGACACTTACTATCTTGTGTCTTTTAAGTCACTTTATGTCCATTCTGAAAACAGGACAGTAGATAAATGTTTTACTTAATGTTAGTGACATTTCAGGCTAATATGTCATAAACAAAAACTGAATTTAGTTACTAGACTGAGGTACAGAAATGTGATTCAGTTTTTATATACGAAGTATACTGACTTGTGATAAATGTAAGCCAAGATGCATTTTCTTCACCCCAATGATAAAGTACATACAACTTTGGCAAACACACACACATACAAACACACCCTTTAAACTTCCTTAAACCTATTATATAAAGTTTTTGCTTTACTTACATTTATGTCTGTATGGTATATGAGGACACATAAAGCTGGCAAAATCTGAGAAAAAAAGATGAACAATAAGTAACCCTAGAGTAGATAAATGTCTTTGTGAAAATAAACAACTCTCGCACAAAAAGCAGTAAACACTGTTTATAGGGCAAGAAAGACAATGTTAAATTTGCTTTAACGTCTATCAGGAAAATGAAAATCTGATAAATTCAATCTGAAAAACAAAAAACCTATTTCAAATGTCCAATTAAAACATTCTAATAAATATGGCAGAGATTTACTGGAGATTTATGCTTTAAAAAAAGAACATTTGTTTTCAATAACCTTATGACGTAATGTCAAGTGGAAAAAATGGAGATGCAAGGATATAGTTAGGAAAAGCCACTCAGAAAATTGCCATCATTGTTTCACTCACCTGCTTAAGGTAAAATTTCTTGAGGTATTATTTTCTTTAATAAACTACTTAAATTAACGTTTCTGACCTCAGCTTCAGTCAAGAAAATCTAACCAGTATGAAGCATAAGGACATGTTTGTTGAATTCAGGCCCCAGAGATCTCCTTTTAAATCTAGGGGGTGAGAGGTAGAAAGGAGGAGTGGGAATCATACTGAATACCTTTATGTAACACAAGAGAGCAGGTCCCAGAGAAGATATGCATTTTACACAGTCAATCGTTCTCTACAGTTACGTCAATAAGGTTTATGTGAGATTGTTTAAAATGCAGAATATTCAGAACCATTTACATATTAAATGTAAATAGTTTTTACTTTTCTTAATCAGTAGGTTTAACACAATGAATATCACACTTTAGTAACACTCGTTCAGACAGAAATCAATTGGACTTAATGCAAACTCACTCAAGTATATTTGATGAGTACAGTTTTATCTGTAGCAACTCCTTATTTTCATTTAGCGTTAAATCAATAATAAAATGCTGTATTAAACTTTTGAGTTTTTTTCATATTTCTGTTTGTATTTTTTTATGCTTTCTTTTAATGGAAAGTCATTAAAAAATAAGTGTTAGGATAGACTGATATTCTTTCAGCTATCATAAAACATTCAGCTTTTATTTCACAGGAGCCAGTCATTAAATATACTATGTTACTTCAAAAATCACATATTTGCAGTGAAATAAGTATACGTGATATTTTAATCCTCTGTACGTGAATACCTAAAGTATAAACATAGGGAAAATATACCATCTGGCCTTTACAATTCTTCATTTACCTCCTGAACTGTCTCCATAGGCGGTGGGGGGTCCTTATTCCTGCAGAGATTGACAATGACCCATGTGACGTTCCGAAGGAAGGTGATGGGAATGGAGGGATTGATGAAGGACAGAAGAGGTTTGACAACTCCCAGTGATATGACATAATCTCTACATTGAGGACCATCACCTACAGAAATGAAAATTGTATTTAACAAAAGCTTACATTCAGGATGAGAAAGTCTGAAATGTATGTAATGGTTTATGTGGGGACACTGATGTTCTATGTTTCCTCACTATTGGTCAAAAGCATCAAGGGTTCTTGTTTCTCTGATTTTGATTTGGGGAACACAGATTTAACCTACCCATGCTGATAGCAAATTGTATACCCTTTGCAAAGAGGTATCACTTTAAGTTAGCATTTATGAGGTATAGAAGATAGTCAACCCACCTTAAGTTCAGAGGAAACATAGTGTGTAATGGCTATGCCAATGTAAGAAGAAGGTTAATTTAGATTCTTAATTGGAGTCTTTTCAAACCCAAATGCAACTTACCTATAATGTTTCCCAAAGCCCATACTGCTTGTTCACAAACGTTTTGATGTGGTGAATGGAGAAGTCTCAGAAAAAGGGGTACTGCATCTGTAATAAAAATTTAAAAAAAAAAAAAAACATTTATATGGGCAAAATTAGTTTACAGATTTCAGCCTAATAAGTTGAAAAAATACACAGAGCTTGGCATACTGAAGCTGCCTAATTATAGTTCACTGGAAATTTGAACAAATGTGAAATATGTTCCTAAGCTCCGGCAGCCCTCTCTGTCTTTCCTGGTCTGCCTGCTCTAGACATCTAACACCAATGGAACTCTTCTGCACGTGCTGCCGTGAGTCTGGCCACTTTCACTTAACATGATGTTTCTGAGGCTTGTCGTTGCTGCAGCAGGTCAGTGCTTCGCTGCTGTTACTGAATGGTATTACATAGCGGAGCACATTTCATTTAGCCACTCATTAGTGGACTTTATGGTTATTTATGAAGAATACTGTTGTATATATTTGTATGCAGGTCTTCGTGTAGACATGTTTTTCTATCTCTTGGTTTCACCTAAGAGTAGAACTCCTGGTTCATAGATAACTCTGTTTAACATTTTAAGAAACTGGTTTTCAAAAAGGTTGTACCATTTTACATTCTCACCAGGGACAGATGAAGGCTTCTATAGACTCATATTTTTAACTGAATTTATCACTCCTGTAAATAGAAGAGCACTATCACTTTGTACAAAGAGAAGATAACCAAGAAATAAACAATGAAAAGAGAACAATTTTCTTCAATTGTACTTCCTAGTTTCTATTGAAAGTTCCCAACTAAAACCTGTTTCCTTCTTATTATGACTAACCATAACTGGAAACTTTCTCCTGAATATTCCGTATTAAAATATCTAGGAAAAGAACTAAGAAACTAAGAAACTTACCACATGATTCTACGTAACTCACTGCTACACCTTGATTACCACCTAAAGCTAGTGTCCCGTACTATAAGAAACAATGTACTTGCTGATATCTAGTATTTTGTTTTGTTTTGTTGGAGACAGAGTCCCACTGTCACTGGGCCTACAGTGCCATGGCTTCAGCTTAGCTCACAGCAACCTCAAACTCATGGGGCAAAGTGATCCTCCTGTCTCAGCTTCCTGAGCTGCTGAAACTATTTGTGTGAGTCTCACTGAGTTTTCTAGTTTTACTAGAGACACTGTCTCCCTTTGCTCATACTGGTCTCCAACTCTTGGCCTCCAGTGATCCTCCCACCTCAGCCTCCCAAAATTCAAGCATTACAGGCATGAGCCACCACATTCAAGCCTTCCAGTATTTTTTCAAAGAGCTTGTGTCAGTTTCAGTCAATATACTAATCATGTATCAGTCAATATACTAATGATAATAACTCATCTTGAGGTAAGCAAATTTAAAAAATATATATAACCTAAAAGGCAGAAGTGACTTAACACCTTTAAGATATAAGAAACAGAAATTTAAACTCCTGTTATTAGAAGATGGTCTTGGCTCAGTGCCTGTGGCTCAATCGGCTAAGGCACCAGCCACGTACACCTAAGGTGGCGGGTTCGAATCCCCAGCCCGGCCCGCCAAACAACAATGATGGCTGCAACCAAACAATGGCCGGGCGCTGTGGCGGGCGCCTGTGGTCCCAGCTACTTGGGAGGCGGAGGCAGGAGACTCGCTTGAGCTCAGGAGTTGGAGGTTGCTATGAGCTGTGATGCCATGGCACTCTACCCAGGGGGATAGCTTGAGGCTCCGTCTCAAAAAAACAAATAAACAAACAAAAAAAAAAGATAAAGGAATATAAACCAAATATAGGTTGGGAAGGCCTCAGCTGTGTGGCCGGTGAATGGCATATATTTGTTTAATGGATGAATGAATATATTAATGGCTTGAGGCATTTGATAACTTTTATTCTTCTAAATTCTCTAAGCTATTTCCCTGCATCGAGTCAGACCACCATGAAACTACATGTCAGAACTGCATTCCTTTAGTTTCTTATACAAACTCCAACCCTGAACTGTATTTTGCTAGTATTAATTTAAAAAGAATTATTGTTGATATAACAAAGGGAAATGAAGAATTCCTGCAAATCTGCTATTAGAAATGGGGCGTATTTTGTTGTTTAATATCCTTTATGTAGAGAAGGACATCTGCAATACTCATTTATTCAATGAATCTTTTTCTTGCATTATCTGGATAGGCACTGTGCTAATGAACCAAAAATAAGCCGGGTTTTTGACCTCTGGAGCCCACATATTAGCAGGGGCAGACTCTTCAAACAGCTAAAGATACATCTTTAAAAGGTATTACTTGCGATAAGTACTGGAGGAAACAAGGTGGTGGGATAAGGAGCAACAGAGCTGATGTCAGTGAGGAAAGGACAATTAAGATGAGACCCAAAGATGAGAAGAACCAATCAGGTAAGGGTGGGGGGAGAGGGAACTTCTAGGCAGAAAAACACAGTGTGCAAAGGCCTTGGTGGGAGAGAAACTCACTGTGCTGGGGAAACAAAGGAAGCCCAGTGGGGCTAGAGTCTGATGACGCAGGAGAAGAAGTTGTATAAACAAATGTGGAGAAGCATTATTCAGAAATGAGAACAAAGCAGGACACTCATTACAGGCTGTGACCATGATTTCCGAGCCCTCCTATGCCTGTGTGAGGCACTATGTCTGGAGCTTTGCACGAGTTTTGTTGTGTCTCCTGCTTCATCTGCCCATTCAGCAGTGCTTCCCAGGGGATGGTCATTGAATGCTAGACCTTTGAGATGCTCTGCAGCGTTAGAATGCCTTGGATAAATAAATGGCAGGCTCAGGATAAATGCCATAAAGCCATTTACAGGTATGTTCATTTCAGCATTTCTCAAAATGATATATCCATGAACATCTCTTTATGTAATGCTTATTGATATCTATGGGAAAAAGTATTCTGGAGAGCGTACTGGGAAGAATGCTAAGATTGATGTTTACCCGATCCTACTTACTCACCTTGCATTGTGATAAACTTGTTATGTCTCAAGGCAATCCATTTTGTTCACAGACAGCTTCATTCAGGAGTTTGCTGTTTATGTGTTTCAGAGTTATCAGCCAAGTCCTTTAAAACAGCCTACTGTGGAAGCAAAAGCCAAGCCATCGAGACTTTTCTTTCCTCTCCTCTCTGCATCCTAGTCTCTCTCATCCTTCAAGGCAAATGGTCCATATCAGAGTGTTTTGCTTATAAGCAACAGAAGTGAATCTGTACTGAAAGGGACCTCTACCTCTCTCTATCTTTCTCTTTTAGACAGACTCGCTCTGTCGCCCTTTGGTAGAGTGCGTGGCGTCACAGCTCACAGCAACCTCAAACTCTTGCCTCAGCCTCCAGAGTAGCTGGGATTACAGGTGCTGGCCACAATGCTTGGATAGTTTTTCTATTTTTAGTAGAGATGGATCTCATTTTTGCTCAGACTGTTCTTGAATTCTTGAGCTTAAACAGTGCACCTGGCCCCGCCTCCCAGAGTGTTAGGATTACAGGTGTGAGGCACTGTGCCTGGCTGAAGGGACCTGAAGGGATGTGGGTTGGCTCAAAGAACTGAAAGAACCTCTGAAGGTCCAAGCTTGCCAGGGTAGGAGCTAGAGCAGTTCCAACCATGATCCTTATCCTCCACTGCTATGATTTATTCCCACCAATTTCTCTCTTTGTGCCCACTCAAGTTTAAGGTTCTAGGGGAGTCTCACTGGTCCATGCTGAGTCACATGCTCAACCCTTTGCTTAAAGAGGAAAGTCTCTACAATGAAGTTGAAGAGACTGGTCAGAAGAGTAAATTTTAAATGTCTTAGCACAAAAACCAAGTAAGTGAGGTAATGGCAATATTAATCAGTTTGCTTTAAGTATTCTACATTGTATATTAGATCATCACATTGCACCCCATAAATGTATTACAGTTATGATTTTAATTAAAAATCAATAAAAAAAGAAAACAAACAAACAACAACAACAAAAAAAAAAAACAAGAAGCCGGGAATGAATGCTGGGTATTCTAAAAGAGCAACAAACAAATTTCCAAAGAGCCAAGCACATGTCCTCTCCTGCCTGATTTCTTCTCCTCTGGATTTATATATGTCTTGATATCTGTCTGAGGAAGTCACTTCCATGCCGTTCGATCTTACCAACACCTGGGTGTTGTGTTGCTTGGTGAGGTTTCCTGCATGGTTTTCTTGCCCCGTGGCTCAGCTACTGTGGTGCTCTTTAACTATGGAGGTGTGTTTTCTTTGTGTCTCTAATTAGGCATAACAAAACTGATAGGATGTCTCCAGCAAAGATTGGCGTAGGTGATCATGGGAAGATCATTCATGGGGAAGGAAAATTGAGTGATTAGAAGGGAAGTATGAGATGGAGGATGTATTGAGGGGAGGGAAGTGTGAGTGGACACTTGGGAAAGATGTTTGCAGAAGGCTGCTAAGGCAGGTGGAAAAAACTAGCCTGGCTTGGACAGATGGTGCCATTGGGAATGAGTGGATTGATGAGTGGAAGTCCTCGACGTCCAAGTAAAGGAATCTAGAACTAAGTCTCTGGGACTTCTTGAGCAGATGGACTGGCTGACATCACTTCTGTTTAACAGGCATCTTGTTGGGTTGTTGATATGATTGGTGAGAATGGCCTTTAAGACAATTTGGGGCAGTTCTCCAGCAATCTCAGACACAGCTGCCATCACCTTATCCAGGAAGTCCTTGTTCCCACCCTTCACCAAAGTCTTTTGAGGGTTGCTAGGAAACTGGGGATGCTTGAGCAGTTGGGATCTGATTATAATAATTCCCTAGGTTTGCATGGTTGGAAGAGCCAGGCCTGCCCAGTGCCATGTTCTCTTCCCTTACTGTGGAGTACGGTGATGCATGAGTGTCTTTAAGTTATGTGAATTCAACTCTGTGATCTCAGTTCAGGGATGGGGAGAAGGGACGGGGGGAGGGGAAGAGAGCGACGAGTGCTCGTGTGCGCGAGCGTAACATAAATAACGCGAGTATTTCTGTTCCCCATTCCACACAATGAGCATATGCTAACAGGGAGATGGGAGACAGGAGTCTACTTTTGCCTCAGACAGACTCACTTCCCACGAGCTTCTCCGGAGTGTGATTCTAGCATTTAAAGATATGCATTTTTCATATAACTTGGCCCCTAAACACAAGCCAGTTACTTCATCTGGTGCTAAATCAGAGGAACAGCCATCGTGGGTAATTTTGGCTAAATATGACTTTAGCCACTCCCTCTGGCCTGAGATCTTTGCAAATGACAAGACGCCAGTGTTCTGCAGAATCCCCACCTGATGCCAGTGGATGAGGTCATGTGGCTCCTGCCTATTTGCAGACTTGCCCCACCCCTTGGCACAGCATGGGGCAGCTAGAGGGCCGAGGGGCTAATGCTTTTGTCCCCAGTACTGTCTTTTGAGACTACTTTTATAATCTGGAGCAGGAAACACCCCCAGGTACCTTCACACAATTAGCTGGTCCTCTCAAAAACCACAGCCTCATCCCCTGTGCTGTGTAAGCCCCCCAGGGCACTATGCTCATATTTGAGCATTAGATGATTGGTGGAGCTTGGAGTTTCCCTAAAGAACACAGCTCACTAAGGCCTCCTGGCAATGTCTTTAGCCTAGCAGGGTGTCCATTTACATACCATACATTTTAAAAAATTGATGTATTTATCTATTTGAAGAGATCAGTATGTATACAGTAGGGAACAAAGTAGACCAGCAATCTGCAAGGACGGAAAGCAAACAGTAGGTGCCTGCCCTCTGTTTCCTCTTCAGAGTCAACTGCTGTGATGAGTTTATTGTCCCTTCCCCAAAGACATGCTATGCATTTATCAACACTCACAACCACTTCTGAACCTTGCTGATTTCACTCAACAGTGGTGGATATATCAGTCTGCCTGGGTTGTCTCGACAAAATGCCACAGATTGGGTGGCTTAAACAACAGAAATTTATTTTCTCAATTCTGGGGGGTAGAAGTCCCAGATCAAGGTCTGGGGGGACAGTTTCTGGAGAGGGCTCACTTCCTGGCTTGCAAATGGCTGCCTTCTTGTGGTGTCCTCCTTTACATGGTGAGGAGAGACACACACACACACCACTCCGGCATTTCTTCCTCTAATTACCTGGGCACCAGCCCTATAAGATTAGGATCCCACCATTATAACATCATTTAATCATTTGTCACCTTATCACAGACCTCATATTCAATGCAGATGCATTTGGGCTCAAGGGTTCCGCATACAAGTTTTGAGGGGACATTCATAAGAGTGGTTATGGGATATTTCCCCTCTTGGTCTATTTAAACATAGATGTATCTCTTGTCCATCCTGTGGACTATGTACTGAACCTCAAGGATTGGTATCAGATGTGATTTTATAAGGTGGGAAGTTTACGATCCAGAAGGATGGATAAAATCTAACTTTTTTTTTTTTAATTTTATTGAATGGTAACTATGTACATTAATGCCCTTCTGGGGTACAGTGTGGGGTTTTCACATGCAATCCGAAATACTTCCATCTAAAATCTAACTGTAGACACCCTTGGGGAGCATACAGAGATCTAAGCAGGTGGTCTCTATTCCCTCATGGATAAACTGATGCCTTACTTGTAGTATGGATTGTGAGCTTTGTGACTGCCCTTATGCTCAGGGAAAAGAGACAGTCTGGGTTAGGTGTTGACACCCATCTCAGTAAGGAGAAGAACAAAGCTATGCTTTTTCTAATCTGTGTATTTTTGGGTGGTTCAGTTCTCAGTCTTCTATAAACTCAGCTCCCTGGGGAACTGAGACTATAGTGGGGCTACCAGTGGCCCCCTGCCATCGTCCCCTGCAAATGCCTCTCTCCTTTGCTAGACCAGTCTCACACCTGAGAATCCAAGACCAAGCTCAGCTCCTTGTAACCAACTTCCATTTCCCCTCACCTCCTTGGCTCTTACCAGCATGGTCATATGTGATCTCTCCAAGTCAGCTTGACTCCCAGGTGCTAATTTTCATTCTGCCTTTTGATTTTGATTTTCATGGTGTATGCTAATTTTCATGAGGGTATCTATTTTTCTAATTAGATTGAAAACTCTTTGAGGGGACTGAACACTCTAAGTGTTCCCACGATGCCCGGTTTGGCCATGCCTTCAGTAAGCGTGAGGGTGCACATTCATGATCTTTATGAATTATGATCTTTGGTGAAATGTCACATAATTGGTAGATATGAGGAGCACCTAGCATAGAGCCAGCCTCTGACAGGTGCTTGTTAACGTAAGTTTTCTCAGCCGAGCCTCATTCTCTTGGGGTAGTTATGCTCAGAGAGTAAGTCTAGGACTGAGGCTATGACAGATTCATATTTAACAGCCTCGCCCTCTTCTTGGGTGGTTCATAGGTGATATAGATAGTCCTGGGGCCATATTTTCTATTACCCATTCAATTAATTCTAGGGTAAGCGGCAGATCCTTAATTAAAGAGCCACTCTCCCTAAATATATTTTAATGGTGTAACTCACTTGGAGCCTGGTTGGGAAGAAAGGAACTTTTTTTTTCTCTTTAAGCAAAAACAAGAGAATTTATTGAGAAGAAAGGAAAGAGGAAAGCCTCTGGCGAAACGGGGTGCATATGTTTCTGTCTCTGGTGTGACCTTGGGGAAGGTGCATTATCTCTCCTCCTCCTAGGAAGTGATGGCTCCGCATCTGTGGATCACTGTGCAGATGAAAGGAAGTAATGCATGTAAAACCCTTGGCATAGTTCCTAGGGCGGCTAAAACAAACAAACAGAACAAAACCCTGTCTTCCCTAAAGTCTCCGATTATAATGTTTTGCTACAAACCTGCCTTTGTTTGTGGCACCTGAGTGAAACGTGTGGTGGGAATGTGCCTTGTCAACGCATCACTCTCAGTCACGTTGGGGGCCAGTGCCCTTGTTGTTGTTTTTTGCTCTGTAAGGACCAGTTGCCTTGAATTGTCTGTTACTTGGGCTGTAGCCATTTGGGATCTTCAGTGCAGTGACAGTGACAGCCTGCTGGTAACAGGAGAGCTCAACAGCTTGAGTTAATCACGGAGCTGGGATGTGAAGAACAGGGAGGGTGCCCAGGACGGTCCAGACATCGGCAGGCACCTTGGGGCAACACTTTTGGGGGCTGAAAGGCAGGAGGTTCTGATGCTCTTGTACTCCCCTCTTTGGTAAGGGAGAGTGGCACCTTCTGTAGTTGGGTTAAATGAACTTTTACCTGAGAGGGAAAGGGCAGCCATGGGTTGAGAATTAGTAGTGGCTAAAATGTTTGGGGACCAGGTGCTGGGACCCTGACGCGGAATGCACCGTGGAAACATACGTCCTCGGAACACATTGCCTTTCTCCAAATCCCACAGAAGCAAGTTCACCAGTCGTGTAGAGGCGAGTCCTTAGTGTCCACAAGAGTCTGTAACTGCAGCCCTTAAATCCCATTTGAGATTCTCTGCAGGGTATCAGTCAACAGCAGCCTGCAGCTTCCTCTGTACCTTTCAGCATTTCCTTCTGCAGAGCCTGCTATGCTTTGAGACGTGCTAGGGAAAAGCTTTCCTCCACCTAAGGAGCTTGCACGTCCTCACTTCATGTGTAGTGAAAACAGTGCTACCGATCAGCTTTCCCTTTTCACCTTGTCTACCCAGCAGCACACAGCCAGATATGAAACTGCATTGCACTCGCCTCTTGCTCTCTGTTCTCCATTTTTCTCTCATCTTGGTATAGGCCCTGTACCATAGGTAGGTTCAGTAGGCAGAAACTTAGAGCAAAGAAAAAAAATGAGGGCCACGTTTCTGGCCTGTAGGTATAACTAGGACTCAGCTCTTGTTCTCAGGTTTCTGACTTCACGTCTTCATTGCTAGATTTTGTGTGCCTCTCTTGGCTTGGTTTTCAGATACCAGCAAAGCAGCTGGCTCACTGGTAGCCTCAACCCAGGACGGTCCTTAGAGCTCCAGAGCTGGGAGAAAGAGCCCAACAGCTTGGGGAAAAAACCCTAGAGAGGTCTATGATTGGCCTGGATAGGTCATGTGCTCAGTCCAGGGGAAGTGGTGTTTTGATTGGTCAGTTAGGGATCAGGCCTCTCTGCTTGAATGTGAATGGAGTCACCCCCTCCCCAATGCCACAGATGAAACAGAATCCCCATGGAGCAGGGTGTGTGTGTGTGTGTGTGTGAGACAACAACGGCAAAAACCCTACACACCCTCTTACCCTAATTCATATTTTCCCTGTTTTGGATGTGTGATTGTTTGTTTATATTTTACTTCACCACCTCAAATCCTTTGTGAAATGAGGTGGAATAAATAAATGATAAGATGTGTAAACTGACTGAATAAACAAATCTATGATCTCTCCTTACAGAGGAGGGTCAGGTGCATGAGCGATCACAGTCAGCCACCTGATTGCCAGGTTGAGCTCTGCCACACACAGGAGGGAGGAACCTTGCCTCCCACAGGCTATGGCACAGACAAGACCTCCCTTTTGTCCTACCTCCGTTTGTAGATGGTATAGGTCCTTGTTTACAGATTAATCACAAAAGCTAAGAAAAATAGACTGGCTCACAGTTCCCATCTTGAAATTCTTGGTTTGCTTTTACACTGTCTTTTTGCTGTCCCTCTCCTTTATTTCAGTTTCTCAGCATCAACACCGCCTGTATCTTGGGCCAGATAATCCTGTGTGGTGGGGGCTGTCCTGTGCATTGGAGGGTGGTTAGCAGCATGCTGGCCTCCACCCCCTAGATGACAATAGTACCCCCCTGCTTAGTTATGACATCCAAAATGTCTCTTGTCATTGGCAAGGGGTAAAATTGTCCTGGTGGAAAACCACTGTCCTGTAAGCATGTGGGTTCTGAGAGGAGGACCTTATATGGCTTGGTCTGTGTTAGTCCCTCCGCCTAATCCACTGTCTGGCCTGTAGTAGGTGCTCAGTAAATCGTCGTTGATTAAATGAACTGATCCACTTTGAACTCTTATTTCCAGGCCTCCAAGCAGCACATTTCTTCTTGGAGGAACTAAACCACACAATTTATGTAAAGTCTTATACTCTCTCAGGTACATGTAAAGCATTCAGTAAGTGTTAGCTTCTGCCATCATTATTATTTTGATTATTTCCTTCCTGGGACATTGCTAAGCCCAAAGCCATGGATTATTTTGCTTTTCTTATTTAGCTTACGTGTTTGAACTAAACTTCACTGCTCTATCTTGAACTGCAGGGAGAGACTGGCCTGAAATAGCCAGAGAAGGGGATGTTGGCAACAGGGATAGAGGTTTGAAAGATTTCGGGAGCGGCCCTGGCATGGGCTGTTCTTGGAACTCAAGGACTCTAGCTCAAAGGCAGCAGTGGAACTTACATTACTGTGCCCTCTACGACTTAGTAGGGTTGTTTGAAAAATGTAATAATTTTTTCAGTGTCAGCATGCATGCCTTCGGAGCAGCTGTGGTCGATTCTCCCAGAAGCAGACCGAGACAAGGATTAGAGGACAAATCATTTATCTGGGGGCTGATCCTAGGAAGTGCTGGTAGGTGAGTGTAAGTGGATTAAAGAATCTGCTCACTGAGGTGCATGATCAGGAGTGTGATAAGCATGGGCAGGGCAGCTGTGTCCTGCTGTAGAACTCTGTGAAACCCATTAGATCATGCCTCAGAGTTATAGCAATTCAGAAGCAGGGAAGCTGTGGGATTTAGACACCAAATTCTAGCTTGACCTTGGTTAAGGGCTACTTTGAGGGCATTAGCTCTCTGGCACTCCTGGCTTGCCTTCTGTGGGAACCAAGTGTGTTTTTCAACCAGAGCAAACCCTACAAGGCAGAGAGTCCCAGGTGTTAGCAGGGGCCCCCTCAGGTGCAGCGGTGAGTCCTGGAGGGAACTGACTGCATCTGCTATGGGACATGTGGTGGACAGGGGCCAGGGCTGCATAGATCATCATACCCTTGCAAGTCAGAATTTTCCTACCCTGAATGCCAACAGACACCCCTTTGGAAAACATGAGGAATGGAAAGAGATATTTCCTTTGGATTACTGGAACAGAGAACTCTTTTTGTTTGTTTTATTTTTATTTATAAAATCAATAACTGTTATTTTTCCTGGTTGTAAACATAATAGGTGCTCTTTATAGAAATGTGAAATGTCCCTGAAGAACACACATTTTGGGGCATTTCTTCCTTATGCTGTTAACAGGCCATAGTTCCTTTGTCCTTGCCCCCTGCTGAGGAGACAGCCAGAGCCCAGGACTGGTAGTAATATGGGTTTCTTATAGGGTGATTTTGAGATTTAAATGAGATAATATGTATAGGATATTTGGCTTATGATAAGCACTCATCAAATATGAGATTTGTTGATACATATTCATCCCCTTTTAAAAACGAGAATATCAGAGAGGTTCCATGGCATAATGGTTAGCACTCTGGACTCTAAAAACCAGAATATCATTACCCTGCCTTCATTAATTACAGTTCTTCATAATATCTTTTTATCTACATTGTCCCATTTAATTTTGTTGTTGTTTAGAATTATGTCATTGGCCTGTCTTTGTGGAATTAAACTTTTTCATAAGCATTCTTCTAAATGGACATGTAATAGTCTACTACATGCTATATTAGTTCTTTAATGCTGTGTAACAAGTTGCCCCTACTTTGTAGCTTAAAACAGCAATAATCACTTACCTCTCACATGGTTTCTATGAATGAGGAATTGGAAATGGCTTAGCTGGGTGTTCTGGCTCATGAGGTTGTAGTCAAGATGTTGATTGGGGCTGCTGTCATCTGAAGGTTTGACTGGGGCTGGAGGACCCACTTCCAGGATGGCTCCCTCTTGGTGACTCATAGGAGCTGTTTGGAGGCTGCTGCCACCCGTGCCTGGCTTCAGCTTGAGGACAGAGAGAGCTCGGAGCATGGATTGCACCACAAAATTGGTCCTGCCTCGAGGCATGGGGCCTTTTGGCAGCCTTTTAGATATTTGTGTCAGTCAGTCCCTGGCTCTGGCTATCTCCTCAGCAGGGGGTAAGGACAAAGTAACTTCCTAGAGGGGAGATGCTCCCACTCCCAGCAGCCAGGATGGAGAAGGGGGCAGCCGTGAGCCATTCGCTCCCAACATTCTCAGCAGCCGGTAAAGGGGATGCAAGCAAGGTACTAATAGTGGCTATTGCAGGTCTCTGGAGAAGGGTCAGCAAACTACAGAGTGTGCCAAAAATGTATACACATATTAAGAAAGGAAAAAAACCTGTATCGAAATTGTTATACTCAATATTATCTTGTATCTCTTGTAATTATGGAATACTAACATGATTTGAGTATTATCAGTTTAATATAGCCGTTTCCTTTCTCAAAATGTGTATACTTCTTTTGGCAACCCTGAATAGTTCATGGGCCCACTGCTGCTTGGCGCCTGATTTTTGTAGAGTTTTATTAGAACACAGCCTCACACATTGTTTCACGTGTTGTCTAATGCTGTTTGTGTTACCACGGCTGAGTTGAGTAGCTGTGCCGACGACTGTATGGTCTTCAAAGCCTAAGCAATTTATTTTTTATTTTTTATTTTTTTTTGAGACGGAGCCTCAAGCTATCCCCCTGGGTAGAGTGCCATGGCATCATAGCTCATAGCAACCTCCAACTCCTGGGCTCAAGCGAGTCTCCTGCCTCCGCCTCCCAAGTAGCTGGGACCACAGGCGCCCGCCA
>CAUYQV010114496.1:0-35481 GCA_963574575.1 Galagoides demidoff | reverse complement strand
TCACGCTACCAGACATCAGACTATACTATAAATCCATAGTGATCAAAACAGCATGGTATTACCACAAAAACAGAGAGGAAGATGTATGGAACAGAATAGAAAACCAAGAGATGAACCCAGCTACTTACCGTCATATGATCTTTGACAAGCCAATCAAAAACATAGAGTGGGGAAAAGATTCCCTATTTAACAAATGGTGCTGGGCAAACTGGCTGGTGACCTGCAGAAGACTGAAACTGGATCCACACCTTTCACCACTAACTAAGATTGACTCTTACTGGATCAAAGATTTAAACTTAAAACATGAAACTATAAAGATACCAGAAGAAAGTGTATGGAAAACACTTGAAGAAATCGGCCTGGGCAAAAATGTTATGAGGAGGAACCCCTGGGCAATTGAAGCCACATCCACTTTCATTCTTGTTCTCACTTTCAATTCTTTAATGACATCACCTTTGTTTAAAGCTGAATGTTTCCATGGGTTTTCCTCTGCTTAAACCTTGTCAAAATTATATGCAGTAACCTTAGGAAGCCAAAAGAGCCACCACTTATTCAATAAAATAAAAAAAATAGAATATAGCTACACCTTAAAAAATGTAAATCATGATCATGTGGGCTTTATCCCAGGGATGCAAGGCTGGTTCAATGTATGCAAATCCATAAGTATAATTCACCACATAAATAGAAGCAAAACAAAGACCATATAATCTTCTCAATAGGCTCAGAAAAAACAATAGAAAAATTCAACATCCTTTTGTGATAAGAACACCTAAGAAATAACTAAGAAAATGACACGAAGGCTACATTAACCAGTTTGATGAGAGTATTTCAAATTGTATATGAAAACACCACACCTCACCCCATGATTGCATTAATGTACACAGCTATGATTAAATAAATAAATAAATAAATAAATAAATAAATAAATAAATATAAGAGGCATAGATGGGACATTTCTTAAATCAACAGAAGCCATCTACAAAAAAACCACATAGCCAACAAAACTGAAAGCATTTCCACTTAACAATGAATGGAACCAGATAGGGATCTTCACCATTGCAACTACTATTTAACACAGCGCTGGAAGTTCTAGCCAATACAATCCAACAACAGAAGGATATGAAGGGTATCCAAATGGGAACAGAGGAGGTCAAACTCTTGCTCTTTGCTTATATTATGATCTTATACTTAGAAAATGACAGGGAGTCAATCACAAGGTTACTGGAAGTGATACACAAGTATATTCTGTCTTGAGATATAAAATCAATGTCCACAAATCAGTAGCCTTCATATAAGCCAATAACAGTAGCTGAGAATCAAGTCAAAGACACAATACTTTTCTTAATGGTTTCAATGAAAATGAAATACCTGGGAATATACCTAACAAATATGAAGGTACTGAGAGAACTATGAAACCCTGAGAAAAGAAATAGCATACTATGTTAAAAAATGGAAGAACATACCATGGCAATGGCTAGGAAGAATAAACATTGTAAAAATGCCCTTACTACCCAAAGTGATCTACATATTTATTGCAATCCACACTAAAGCATGAATGTCATTATTTGAAGAACCTGAAAAAAATTATTCCTTGTTTTGTATGGAACCTGAAAAACAAAAAACACAAATAGACAACTCAATTTTAAGTAATAAAAACAAATCTGGAGAGATTGCATTACTGCCCTTCAGATTATAAGTCTAAAGTGATCAAAACAGCATGGTACTGGCACAAAAATAGAAATATAGATCTATGGAATAGAATAGACAACCTAAAGATGAACACAAAAACATACCACCATCTGGTCTTAGGTAAACAAAACAAAGGCATACACTGGGGAAAAGAATCCCTATTTAATAAATGGTATCATGAGAACTGGTTAGCCACATGCAGAAGACAGAAGCTGGACTCACACCTCTCACCATATAAAAAATTTAACGCACACTGGATAAAAGATTTAAATTTAAGAGATGAAATGATAAAAGCTAGAAGAAAGTGTGGGGAAAACTCTTGATTATGTCAGCCTGGGGAAAGATTTTATGAAGAGGATCCAACTGCACCAAAAATAAATAAATGGGGCTTGATCAAATTAAAAAACTTCTGTACAGCTAAGGGCACAACAACTAAAGCAAACAGACAACCTTCATAATTGGAGAAGTATTTGCATGCTATGATTCTGACAAAGGGCTGATAACTAGAATCTACGGAGAATTCAAACTAATCAACAGGTCAAAGAGCAACCAATCTATCACTGGGCAAGAGACATGATCAGAATATTCTCTGTAAAAGATAGACAAATGGCCAAGATATGAAGACATGCTCATCATCCCTAATCATCAGATAAATGCAAATCAAAATCACCCTGAGATATCACCTACCCCTAGTGAAAATAACCCACATCACAAAGTCCCAAAACTGCGGATACTGGTACAGATAAAGAGAAAAGGGAAAACTCTCACACTTTTGGTGTGATTGCAAAGTAATACAGCCTCTTTGAAAAGAAATACAGAGAATCTTCAAAGAACTCAAATTCAACCTCCAATTTGATCCTGCAATCCCATTACTAGGCATCAACCCAAAAGAAAAAAAAAATTCCCTTTATCATAAGTACATTTGAACTAGATTGTTTACCGCAGCTAAATTTAACAATCAACAAAATGTGTAATCAACTCAAATTCTTATTAACCCGTGAATGAATTAGCCATGGTATATGTATATCCTGTAATACTATTCAACCATAAAAAGATGTAGACTTCACATCTTTTGCATTAACCTCAATAGAGTTGGATATTATTATCTTTAGTAAAGTATCCCAAGAATGGAAGCAAGTATTCAATATACTGCATACCAATATGAAGCCAGTAGATGAACTAATATATGCCCACACAAGAGGAAAACTCAATTTAATTCAAGTTGGTGGGGAGGAGTCTGAAGGAGGGGGAAGAGAGGAAGAGAGAGTGTGATTTGTGTGCAACCACTTAATGGGCACAATGTAAGGGTATATAGCACACTTGCTGGGTGTGGGACACAACTACAACCAGGACCTCATCTAACAAATGCAAACATTATATCTTAATCATTTGTACCCTCATATTAATCTGAATTTTTTTATTAAGTGATAGCTGTGTACATTAATGCAATCATGGGGTAAAGTGTGGTATTTTCATATACAATTTGAAATATTTTCATCAAACTTGTTAACATAGACTTTATGTCAATTTTCTTAGTTATTGTGTTAAGACGTTTATACTCTACTTTTAGAAAGATTCACTTGTACCCAAAAATCCAGTGTACTCAATAATAATATGAAACTTGTAAATGAACAGCTACATGCCTACAAGAGAGAAAAATGCAATTAAACTCAAGTGGTGAGGGGAGAGGAGGTGTGGGAGTGGCATTGGTAAATTCTCACTTAACTGACACAATGTAAGGCTACATGGCACACATTCTGGTGAAAGGCTGCACTACAACTTGGACTTTAGCTAACAAATGCAAACAATGTCACCTGATCATTTGTAAAGTCATATTAATCTGAAATAAAAAGAAAGTAATATGAACAGGTAATGAAACAGAAAAAAACAAACAAACAAAATAAATACATAAATATTGTTCCTAGTTAGGATATGAAAGCAAAATAATTACCATGCTATATGCCACTTTCTAGAGTTTCTCTCCTTTCTTTTGCTGCAGATGAATGATAGAAATTGGTGAAGAGAAAAATAACTTGGTGATGATTTGTGGTCACAAGCCATAAGAAAAATGTTTAAAAAGTGTCTAGAAATACAGTTGAACTTGTTTCAGGCAGATACAGAGACACACCCCAAAACAGCTGCACAAAAAACTCCATCACAGAACTGTCTATCCTAGAGATTATTCAGTCCTCAGGTTTTGAAAGCAGTCAAAACGTCATCCACGGATTGAGGCCAACACCATAGAACATGTCAACACATTTGTTCCTTCAGTTTGTGCCTAACTATTCTTTCCTTTTGGGAAAAGAAATACATAGCCAGAGAAGTACTGCAATATTTCATTTTCCTGTTGCTCCCTCTAAGCAATATGGAAGTAACATGAAAGTGGAGAGCACAGGATTTGGAATTAAACAGGTATGGATTAAAATCCCCAACTCTATCATGGCCGTTTATTACAGGTTACGTGGTAAGTCAGCTTTACGTTTCTGTTCCTTTCCTGTGAACTGTAAAAATTATATATGAATATTTATTATATATGTCTGTGTATATACATTTATTATGTAAACACTTATATGTATGCATACATACATCATAGGTTGTAAATATTAATATGTATAGTATGTACTGGATACGAAGTTTTTTCCACATACTTGTGTGTATTAAAAATATCACTTTTTGTTTAAATTTAATTAAATCTTACTCCAACCCCCCATCATACTGGGCATGCAGTAAATTAAATGTCATCCATTTTTGGACATCCCAAGAGTCTTACATAAAGCAGAACATTGGGGAAGGTCTCTGACTGAATGTTTACACCAGACACCACTGATAAGCTTGCATTGGCCTTTTAAAATTGGGCAATTTAGTAGCTTCTGTACAATGCCAAGAATGGGAGTCTTTGCAAAGACTGGGCCTCAGGTTCAGCATCCTTAGGTGTACTACCTGGCCTTTTAAACACACATGCACACACACGCATAGCTCAAGCACCCTAGTTTTCATCATAATCTAATTCACAATCTCCTATGTAGTTTTTATTTTCTCATTATCTTGCTGCTTCTATCTACCACTTTCAAAGTATTCACCTCTCGTCCTCTATGTCCAGCTCTTCAATGAGTTGAAGCTTTCCAAGGCCAGTAAAAGATTATTGTTTGTTTGTGGTAAATTTTGAAACATAAACTACACACAACCTCTAGGCAAAGCCATAGAATGGCCTAACAACCTCCCAGAAATAGGATAGTAGAAAATACAGACAAAAAAAGACATACAACTTATTTTTTATATTTCTTTTGACAATTAAGAAAAGTAAATAGTTCACATTATCTCAATGATCCTTTTCCACTTGTCATAATATAGGAGGCCCTGAAAGTCTTCATATACAGAGTAACATGGGAAATTGTAGACAAATGTACCTTTATTTACAGAATATTCACTAAAAATATTTTTCAAATATTCTATATGTGTTAGCCACATCTTTCTACATACACATGAAGTCTTCACTCCCACTCACAGTGAACATATTCCAAGATATCTGTTGTTAATATTTTTCTTCCTTTGTGTGGCCATTTGTGGGGCACATTGTGTATCATCTCCAAACAAAATACTAACATAAGTGAAATGGGTGCTTCATCTGCTTCCTTTCCTGATACTTACTTAGAGTCCCTCACTCTTACCCATGTGCCCAACACTCTCATAGATCTCAATGCTCCACCCATGCCTATAGTTACCAACATATGCTCTTCACTTTCAAACTAAGGAGTGACTCCTCAATCTCACTGCTCTAACTGGGAAAGTGTTAGTCACCTATGCATAACTTCTCTCACTAGGCAGCATTCTATATTTAGAACTTTGGTTCCACTATTAATATCCATGTTCTAATTGCTAACTAATCTGACAAATAAATTTACAATTAGATATTAATGTATCAAATCTTGCATATAACATCTGTAATTTAATATCCTAAATCCTAACATAGTTATGTTAAGTAGTGTGGTAGGGCTGATGCCAGACATATACTAAGAGACCAAGGATACTTTCAGGGCAATTGAAATCTCACCACTTGGGTATGATCCATTTGGACTATGGGTAGAGTTAACACATGGCCTTGATGTCATTTTGTCTCACTTTTAAATAGCTGGCTTTAAAATCAACCCAGAAAATGCTTAAAAATATATATGGTTTCCTGGGCCTCACTCTAGAGGCATAGAATAAAAATTTGGAGGTTATTAAGGTGACCCAGGACCCAAGACCCTTTTATTTTGAAGGCTTCTGGGTGATTTTAATGTGCAGTTAAGGTTGATAACCACTGCCTTAGAGCATTTGAAAGTTTGGGTAAGTAGACATAACTCTTCCTGATGAATAAAGTAAAAATGAGAAACTAAGAGCTGCATTTATTAGAGGACTTGCAAAGACTGATCAATTCTTCCTTGCCAACTATGTTGCATTCCACAATGAAAAAACTATACTTGTTAACATATTCACTGAGAACCAAGAATCCTCTAGTATCTTAGCCATTATCTTTCGGATATCATACTCTGCCTTATTTATAATTGATATCCAATCACCAATTATATCTACACTAGAGAATTTTATCAAATATATGCTTCAGTATTTCTTCCAAGACTGTAATAATTAATGGCTTGGTAATTTTTCTGATTACAAGATGCTCCTGGCACCTGCTAAATCTGTAGATGGTAATGTTACCCATTTGACCTGCTGGTTGTTCTTTTGCTGGTCTCCGATGAGCTGTGTTAAGAAGTCTCTGTTTGATACTTTCTTACAAATTCAAACAGATGTTTCCCAACTTGTGAGTCAGTGATGCATGATGCAAACCTAAAGCAGTAAAATTAAGAGCAATTAAGTTTTTAATCAAATTAGAAGTCCATGCCTTGACTTGTACAGCACTAGCCCTAAGGGTGGCAAATAGAACCTTGGCTCAGAGGGTTTTAATCTCATCCTTGACAGAGAAAAACCTACCTGTTTTCCTTGAGAAACATTTTTCCTTCATTTCCTCTTTAATTCATTTGAGATAATAAATATAATTGCTCAGTGGTGATGTATTGTGATGATAGATGCATTTGCCCATTAAGTTTGGCCCTAGACTACCATCAGATTTCTCATAGTGCATCGAGCAACTTTCATCACTGACTTGGGTAAGATTGAAGTTATCAGGCTAGAGCTAAAGTCCCCTGACCCAGTTCATTTCTCTTTGATGTCACTCTGTAAAGGATTTCTTTTTTTCCTTACAGAATT
Organism: Galagoides demidoff; assembly: GCA_963574575.1. NCBI lineage: Eukaryota > Metazoa > Chordata > Mammalia > Primates > Galagidae > Galagoides > Galagoides demidoff. Next base: position 28,545 of record CAUYQV010114496.1, on the reverse strand, counting down.
TTGCTGCAGAATCTGAGAGTTTTAGGAAGATATCATATTCAGATGAAAGGAAGATAATGATAAAGCATATCACATTCTACCCCACCCCATTTTACTCCCAAAATGATAAATTTCATATATTGCTAATATTATTAATTCTTATATTTTCTTTTTTAAATTTCAGATTAATATGAGGGTAAAAATTATTGAGTTACATTGTTAGTGTTTGTTAGGTAAAGTCCAAGTTGTAATTGAGCCCTTCACACAGGGGATGTTGCTATATACCCTTACATTGTGAACATTAGGTGAGTGCTTATCAATCATCCCCTCTTTCTCATCCCTTCTCCCTCCTTGCCTCCCAGTTGAATTTAATTGTGTTTTCTCTCACGTGGGTGTGTAGTTGTTTATCTTTTGGTCTCATATTACTATTGGGTACATTGGATACTTGCATTTCCATTCTTGTTGCACTTTACTAAGTAGAATGTTTTTTATATTAACCTGGATGGAGTTGAAGATCAATTCTTATATTTTCTGATAAATTTCTAAAAACCTTAAAATTCTCACATGATTTCCTGTGAAACCAGTACTGAGAAGCAGAGATTGTTAAATGTCAATGAATAGCTGATACCTAATTAACAGATGCATAAGCGTCTGAAACAGTGATTCTGCCAGGATCACAATTACTAGCAATTACTGATACCAAATGGCCCAAGTAAAAAAAGAGTTGAACCCAAAAGTTCATGTTGTATGTCTTCAACTATAAAAGTCCCTAATCACCACCACGATTTAAAACTTGTACAAATATTATATAATTGAGGGTATATAATCAATCAATAAACGTTTCTTAATTACCTACTATGAACAAGTCATGAATACCCAAAATGGATAATATGCAATCTACGTCCTAAGGATACTAAAGTATAAGAATAAATAACCTAGTCAATATTCAAATTCCTCTGAAACTATAATCTCATATAGTTTTCTCAGTCTCTAACAAAAAATATTGTATAGGAAGAGTTGTATTGTAAACATCACCCTGTAAGTCAGCCTTAGCCCAACATCTATATACTGCTGATAGTTACAGTCCTGTTCTATATAGATACTGAAGATATCTCTCAAGGATTTGAATTTCAGATGAGGAAAAATAATGGAGAACCTATTAGAACCTTTCCTCATCTGTAAGTTAACTATTCTCTTTAATAATTATATTAGTCAGGGCTATCCAGAAAACCAGAAGGAACAGAATGTATGTGTACATGTATGTGTGTGTGTTTGTATACTTCTATATAAACATGATATTTAATATATGTATATGTGTATATGATATTATATAAATAAATAGATCTATATAAAAAATAGGCTCATGTGATTATGAAGGCCAAGAAGACCCAAGATCTACAGTCCCAACATCTGCATATGACACCCTATGGAATAGTCTTAGTCTAAAAGTTGGTAGGCCAAAACCCAAGAAGAGCCAATGTTTAATTTTGAGTATGAAGGCAGGAAAAGAGCAATATCCCAAGTTGACCAGTCAGGTAGGAGAAGTTCCCTTTTACTCATGGAATGGTCGACTGTTTTGCTCTATTCAGCCATTCAACTGATTAGATGAGTCCCACCCACATTAGGAGCAATCTGCTTCACTCAGTCTACCAATTCAAATGTTAATTTCATCCCAAAACATCTCACAGATGCATGAAGAATAATATGTAGTCAAATATCTTGGCACGCTGTGGCCAAGTCAGTTTGGCACATAAAATTAACTATCACAGTAAAGACGAAAATATGACTTAAATCTAGAAGTTCAGACTTAGAAAATCTAGCAATTTCTTATTGATTATTACAAATTACATAAATGTTACTTGACAAAAAAAATGAAAATCACCAAGAATGATTGGATATCCCAACCACTGCTAATGATTTTATTAATTCACATATTATAGAATTTTAGGAATGTCAATAAAATATGAAATCAAAGGTAACAAAAGCTGTCACTAGGGATATGAATCCTGATACGGCTTCAGTAATTTGGCACAATGAGCTGGCACCATAGAATTATTATCATTTTGATCCAGTTTCTTTATAAAAAGTAGATGTTTCTGTTAGTAAGTGTTTCTTCTTAGTAATTAGTAAAATGCAGTAGGGTAAACGATCTATGTATTCAATAAATGACTGGGAAAATCAACATCCAAGCGATTATCCATCATATATGAACTATAAGAAAGAACACCCCCCCAACATATTACTGCTAGTAATAGCAATTCTTCAAAAACTTACAACCTTCCTTGCCACAGAAATCGAGAAGAAAGATGTGCACCCAGTATTCTACCACTGGGTATTATTAGAGTTAGCATGAAAACAAGTTGATTTTTTTCCTTTTCCTCTTTCAATGAAACGATCTGTAAAAACAAATAAAACAAAACAAAATGAAAAATGTCAAGAACCACAACTAAGCTAAAGCAAGCCAAAAGCAAAGCTAAGCTATGCAAGCCAAAGAATGCCAAGCCAGAGAGAAATACTGTTTATTTTTAATTCCACCAAACAATGTGCTTACCATTTATGGAAAATCACAAAGCAACTAAAGAAAATTCACACCCTAGTGATATATTGTTCTGTGTAATTGGTTCTTGAAGATTTTTTCAAGTTTTATCCAAGAGGTTAAGAAATGCTGTTATGCCTCATTGCCTATTATCTAACTCAGTTTTATGATGACATATTCTTCCCTTCTGAATACTTTACCTTTCCAATTGGTGAAACAAAAAGAAGACATTTTGTTAAAAAAAAATCTTTTTTACCACTATTCCGATTCCTCATTCGGCATCATTACTTCGCAAATCAAATGATTGTATTCCACAATAAATCAGATAAAGAAATACAAACAGGTAAAACTTTCTAACTTATTTCTCTCTCTAATGATGCTTCTGAAGCAAATATAGCTATTTTCCTACAGATGTGGAAGTGGAGTAAATAGATAAATATGTGCAATAGACCCAAATTGCCAATATTATGAGTTTACCCGGATTTGAATGATTGATGTGTTACTATATGGAGCACATCTCTAGTTATAATGGATGACATTGCATAAAACAAGGCTCTGTGGTAAATTTAAATGGAGAGTTAGGACAGAAATTAACCACTTCTAGCACCTAAAGTATGGCTGTATGTAAGAACACATTGCACAACTAATCTCATCTTTCTTTCATGAAGTTTACCTTAAAAATATAAAATCTGGGCTCAGTGCCTGTAGATCAAGTGGCTAGGGCACCAGTTACATACACCAGAGCTGGTGGGTTCGAATCCAGCCCAGGCCTGCCAAAAAACATCTATAACCAAAAAATAGCCAAGCATTGTGGTAGGCGCCTGTAATCCCAGCTACTTGGGAGGCTGAGGCAAGAGAATCACTTAAGCCCAAGAGTCTGAGCTTGCCATGACCTGTGACATCACGGCACTCTACCCAGGATGACAGCTTGAGACTCTGTCTCAAAATAAATAAATAAATAAAAATAAAAAACTGTAAAATCTGTAGCTTTTTCCTTTCAAACTGGACAATATTTTTTTCTTCTATTAAATCATATACACATAGATCATGAGTACATTTATGCATATGTGAGTTACAACGTGTTGATCTTTTATACAATTTGGAGTGCTTACATCAAACTAATTAATATAGCTTTCACCTCATTTACTTGATTATTGTGTTAAGACATTTATGTTCTATACTTGATAGATTTGACTTGCACCCTTGCAATATGCTCCATAGGTGTGGTCCCATCATTAATGGTGATAGTCAATGTAAGTAAAGGTACAGAGGAACAGGTACTCTTATTCATAGCTAGAAGGAAATAAAACTACAAGAAGGAAATTTTATGATCTTCCAACATGTACCAAAAGACTTAATAGTGTACATATTCTTTGCCCCAGAAATTTCTTTAGTAAAAATATGGCATAAGGAAATACTATAGAGGTACAAAAATGAGAAAATATTAACTATAAAACTGACTGTTCATTACAGCATTTGATATAGAAAATTTAGAAATTATCTACTAGTGCACTTACAGGTAAATCGTTAAACAAATTATTGTATATCCATTTAATAGAACAACGCCACAAAAAGCATTCATAATAAAAATTTATTTTAAAAGATTAAAAATCTACTTGATATATTAACAAAGCAAGTTACAAAATAATATGATGCCATCTTCACAAAAGTATTTAAAAATATTGACAGTGCTAATCTTGAGTGATTTTATTTACTTCTTTCCTTGATTGTGCTATGTATTCTCTATAGTTATCATTTACTATTTTAAAACGAGAACAAAAAGTGATTTTTAAAAGTAGAGATCTGCCTTTTTCTTCTGGAACTGGCTCACAAGGAAAAAAGAAAACAAATACCCTTCTAACTAAACTCCCTTGTAGTATTCTATAACTGTTAGCAAGATGAAATAGCCTAATAAGAGGGGGAACAGAACCTTGCACCTAGATTTTCAATCAACCAATAAATTACCACCATGAAACATTTCAATTTTTAATAGCTTGAGATTTTTGCAAGAAGACAATGCTTAATTCTGAAAACATCAGTATATTTAATAAGACATGGATTATATAATATTGACCTGAAATGAGAAGTTTGGAGACAAAGTAAGGTTTTTTGTTTTGTTTTGTTTTGTTTTTGTAGAGACAGAGTCTCACTCTATCATCCTCGGTAGAGTGCCGTGGTGTCACACACCTCACTGCAACCTCCATTTCCTGGGCTTAGGCGATTCTCTTGCCTCAGCCTCTTGAGTAGCTGGGACTACAGGTGCCTGCCACAACACTCAGCCATTTTTTTGTTGCAATGAGCAAAGGATGGAAGTAAGATGACATGAAAGCTGCTTACTCTACCTTTTATGAGTGTGGTTCTTATCTAATCTCAAATATTTCTTATTCACAGTTAAATAATATATCATCATAAATTTTTTCTACTGTATTCTGCCATTTTTCATTTTGACCCAAAACTGAATCCTAAAGCCCTTTTTTATGGAATAAATCAATCTGTCAATTCCCTGATGGAAAATACAGGCTTAGTCAGCGAGGAGCCTTTGTTTTGATATCCTTGCTGTTACACAGATTATAATCTGAGCTCTGTCATCTTGGTATCTGGCTAGGAGATTTCTAATCCAGGCACAAGTATGAAAATAGCCACTGGAGCTCATTCTCCTGAATCAGCAATTCTTACTTTGATTAAAAAAAAAATAGTTTTCCTTTCAAAACCAGACTGCTATTCATCACTAGGAAAGCTATGACTTAGTCTCTGAAGGATTTGAAGGGGGAACTCTGATAGATAATCCAGGTATATCAGTCAAGATAAGCTAGGTTATGCCGTGATAAGGATACCAATAAATAGTAAATAAATAAATAAAAGAAAAAGCACTAAAATATTAGTGGCTTAAGAAAAAAATGTGTATTTTCTATAATGCTACATATCCATGATTGGTTTCTGGAGGTGAAGATGGTGGTGGACGGGTGTTCTTCTCATTGCAGTTACTCAGGAATCTGTCAGGAATTCAGTCTGAGATGGCAAACACCATCTTTAACATCTTTAGCTGCAGAGGCAGAGGGAAAAAAGCCTAGGAAACATCTCCTATGGACAATTAAATCTCTGGTCTTTCTAGCCCTGATATGAGGTACATCGCTTCTGCTCATAACCCATTAGACAAAACGAATTACACAGTTTTAGCAAACCATGAGGGAATCAGGAAGCACAATCTTATAAAGGGCTCAGAAAAGGAAGGGAATGTGACCTATTTGGAGAAAAGCATCAATGACTATCTTCCATTGTTTAGATGTTTAAGCCCTCTAAAACTCATTGAAATTTGATGGCCAATGTTGAAGACAGAGCTTAAATAAGAGGTGTCTGGGTCATGGGGGTGGATCCTTCATGAATAGATTAATGTCCTCATTCAGAATGAATGAGTTCATGAAATAACTGATTGTTAAAGAGCCTGGCACCCACCCCTCTCTCCTGTTTCTTCTCCTACTACATAATCTCTGCACATACCAGCTCCCCCTTATCTTTTGCCATGAGTGGAATTAGCCTGAGGCTCTCAACAGAGGCAGATGCCCAAACGTGAACATTCCAGTTATCAGAATCATGAGTCAAATAGACTTGTTTTTCTTTATAAATAACCCAACTTCATGTATTCCTTTATAGCAACACAAAGCAAACTAAGACACTAGTAGACCAAGTATTTCCTTTCAATCATTTCAATTTCAGTTTGCCAATACTGTTTGTGTGTATGTGTACATGTGTGTGACAGAAGGAAGTTCTACACACAGAGACATAATTAATCACTCTTTCCTTTCTTTAATTTCATTTTCCCACTTTATCCACATCTTCTCAGTCTGTTCCTTTGGTAATCTAGTCTTCTGTTAAATATTGGTATTGTGCAGCAATAACCTTGTGAATAACACTCATTATAAATAGCCATGTTATATATTCCCTTAGGTCAGATCATTTAAGATTGGAATATGGAATTTTCATCCCCACACAAAGGCATAGAAATAAAACAACCTTATGACAAATGACAGATGGGTTAAGTAAGAGATAAAGGAGGAAATCATTAAATTCCTCAAACATAACAAATGAAGTCACAAGTTACCAAAACCTGTGGGATTCAGCAAATCAGTCCTAAGAGGGAAATTTAATGTATTAGAAGCATACATCCAAAAAAACAGAAAGAGAGTACATCCATAACCTAATTAATCATCCCAAGGATATGGAAAAGAAGGGAAATCCAATCCCAAACATAGCAGAAGAAAAGAAATAGCAAAAATTAAATCAGAAATAAATTAAATTGTAAAGAAAAGAATCATTCACAAAATTAATGAAACAAAATGTTGGTTGTTCAAAAAAGATAAAAAGAAATTGATAAACCTTTGGTCAGGTTAACTAGGAAAATAAAAGTAAAATTTCTAATAACTTCAATCAGAAACAAAAAAGGGGGAAATAACAATGGATATCACAGAGATACAAGGGATTATCTCTGAATACTACAAGGAACTCTACGCCCAGAAATCTAACAATGTGAAGAAAGTAGACCAATATTTAGAATCACACCCTCTCCCTAGATTTAGCCAGGTAGTAATAGAGCTCCTGAACAGACATTTTCAAGCACTGAGATCAAAGAAACAATAAAAAAACTCCCAATGAAAAAATTCCCTCATTCAGACAGCTTCATCCAGAATTCTATCAAATCTTCAAAGAAGAGCTTATTGTCATACTACAGAAATTAATCCACAACATTGGGGAGGAAGGAATCTTCCCCCAACACATTCTACAAAGCATACATCACCCTGATAGCAAAACCAGGAAAAGATCCAAATACAAAGGAGAACTAGAGACCAATTTCACTAATGAGTATTGATGCAAAAAATACTCAACTAAATCTTAGCCAAAAGATTACAGCTACACATGAAAAATGTTATACACCACAATCAAGCAGGCTTCAGCCCAGTGATGACTGGTTGAACATACACAAATCCATAAAGGTAATTCACCATATCAGTAAAAGCAAAAACAAAGACCAAATGCAGAAAAAGCATTTGAAAAAATGCAGGATCCTTTTCTAAAAAAAACACTTAACAATATCAGTATAGGTGGCACATTTCTTAAACCAACTGAAGCCATCTATGACAGACCCACAGCTATTATACTGAGTGAAGTAAAACTGAAAGCTTTTTTACTTAGAAAATGAACCAGACAATGTTGGTCTCTATCACCTCTGCTATTCAACTAGTGCTGGAAGTTCTAGCTAATGCAATCAGGCAAGGGAAGGATACAAAGGACATCCAAATGGGGGCAGTGGAGGTCAAACTCTTACCCTTTGCCTATGATATGATCTAATACTTAAAAAATAACAGATACACAACCACAGGAGTCCTGGAAGTGATCAAGAAATACAGAAACATCTCAGGGAATAAAATCAATGTCCATAAATCAGTAGCCTTTGTATACACCAATAGCAGCCAAGTTGAGAAGCTAATCAAAGATATAATTCCCTTCTCAGTAGCTTCAAAGAAAATGAAATAATTAGAAATATACCTAACAAAAGAGTTGAAACTCCTGTTCAAAGAGAACTATGAAAACTTTAGAAAGGAAATAGCAGAAGACATTAACAAATGGGAGAACATACCATGCTCTTGTATGGGAAGAATTGACATTGTTAAAATGTCTCTACTACACAAAGCAATATACAGATTCAATGCAATCTCCCTTAAATTATCGCCACCATACTTTGAAGAACTGTAAAAAATAGTACTTCATTTTCTATGGAACCAGAAAAAAATTCCATATAGTTGAGGCAATCTTTAAAGTTAAAACAACACTGGAGGCATCACTCTACCAGACTTCTGATTATATTACAAGTCCACAGTTCAGTACAGAGATATACATATGAAACAGAAATAGAGACATAGACATATGAAACAATATATAAAACCAAGATATGAAACCAGTCTCTTCTCACTGTCTGATATTTGATAAACCAAACAAAAGGATATATGATATATGGGGAAAACAACCGCTATTCAATATATGGTGGTGAGAGAAATGGATAACCACATGTAAAAGACTGAAACTTGACTCACACTGTTCACTACTTACAAAAATTGACTCAAGATGGATATAATATTTAAATCTAAGACATAAAATGATGAAAATCCTGGAAGAACATGTGATGTTGTCCCGGGAAAAGATTTTATGAAGATGACATCAGCAGCAATCAAAACAAATGTGACTTAATTAAACTGGAAAGCTTTTGCATTGCCAAGAATACGACAACTAAAGCAAATATACAACCTTCAGAATAGGAAAAGATATTTGCATGTTACAAATCTGACAAAGGCATGATAACTAGACTTTGCAGAGAACTCAGATTTATCAACAAAAAAGAGCAAACAATCCCATCTATCACTGGGCAAGAGGCATGATCAGAACCTTCACTGAGGAAGACAGATGAATGGCTAACAAACATGAAAAAAATGCTCATCAACCCTAATCATCAAAGAAATGCAAATCAAAATCACCCTGAGGTATCACTTAACCCCAATGAGAATAGCCCCCATCACAATGTCCCAGAGTTGCAATTGTTGGCGTGGGTGTGGAGAGAGAGAGACACTTTAACTCTATTGGTGGGACTGCAAACTAATACAGCCTCTTTGGAAAGAAGTATGGAAAATCCTCAAGGAATTCAAATTAGACTTCTTTTTACCTCACAACCCCACTACCAGGCTTCTATCCAGAAGAAAAACAAATTATTTTATCATAAAGACATTTGCACTAGAATTTTTATCGCAGCTCAGTTTATAATCACCAACATAAGATGTGGGAACAACCTAAATGCCCATCAACTCCGGAATGGATTAACAAGCTGTGGTATATGTATACTATGGACAACTATTCAGCTGTAAGAAAAGATGGTGACTTTACATCTTTTGTATTTAACTGGATGGATTTGAAACACATTCTTCTTACTAAAGTATCAGAGTAATAGAAAAGCAAGTATATAATGTACTCAATTTTATTATGAAGCCAGTACATGATCTAACACATGCCCACATAGCAGAAAAAATTCTATTCAAGTTGGAGGAGGGGTAATCTGAAAGGAATGGGGAGAGGGGATTGGCATGCTCCCACTTAAAGTGCACAAGACTGAGGTGTATGTCACACCACTTGGATGTGGGACACAACCACAAGTGGTAATCTACCTAACAAATTCAAAAATTGTGACCTAGTTGTTTGTACCCTCATAATAGCCTGGAATTTTAAAAAGAGATTGGAAGGTGTCTAAGCAAAGACTTTTAAATTATTAGAATTCCTAGACAAATACAAAAAAATTCACTTCATAATTAAGGGCCTTTTACACATATCAAGAAACAGAAATGATATACAAGACAGGATGCCAACAGAGAATTTTAACACCAAGCAAAGCATCAAGAACCCTTATAAAGAATAAGGAAAAAGCCTAGTTACTGGGACAAAATCAGACACTAGATGAGCAGCAAAAAGTGTTGCTGAAGTATGGAAGAAGTAGACAAATCCTCTCTAAATCCCTTCTGATTAGAAACAGGCTTAGTGGTCCCACAGACAAGGGAAATTTCATTCCTGATGGTGGAGAATAAATGGTCATAGGAACTGAAAAGATATAGAGGTAGAGTGACAAGCGGACGGCCTCTACCAGGAGTGGCAAACTCAAATGTCAAACATGAATAAGGCAGGAATAATGCATGTGTAAAGCTATAAACCTGGACTGATAAAGAACAATAGGTGCTGAGACTCTGCTACTGAAACCCAGTGTGGAATCTGCCTACTTATATTGCCTTTCAAAACACTGTGCAGCAGTTACACACACACACACAAAAAAAAAATACACGGTGTAGACCAAGCAAAATCTGTTCAAAACTATAACACTACTATAAGTTTATAAATACTAGCCTGGTAATTCTAGCTTGGTTCCTCTGCCCTATTTTATCTTTTTAGTAACAGCTTATTTACCCCATATTGTCCAGAGACTATATTTGGACCATATGCCTCTAGACTTCTTGCATTACCTTGGAGGAATATGAGTTTTGGGCATCCTGGATTGTTTCTTCCTTAATTGTACACTGTTCTTTTCTGTTCAACTAACTTTTGATCAAACTTTTATCCTGACCTTTGCTTTTATCGAGCATAGTTTGCTGCTTTGATTCTGTCTTTTCTGATCCCTTAGTATAGCCTATTCCCTAAAACCTTCTTTAAAATGAAACTTCTCCAGTTCTAGATTCTTAAAAAGCATCCATACTCTGCAGCAGCAATAACATAAAACATTTGGTGATACCTATTGTGCATCAAGATTGACTCTTGAGAGAGTGAGTTAAGCTTTTAAATGTAAATCATGATCTCACTCTTTTCCAGTTGTTAGGTTTTTTTCTCACATTTACTCCATTCCAAATAACTGGAATTCCCCGACCTTAAAATCACCTCTTAGCTACAGAAAAATTGTCTCCTTTTTGAAGACAAAGCAATTGGTTAATATTAGCTTGAGTAGATTAACAGGGGATGCCAATTAAGGTAATAATTCCTCAAAGTCATCTCCTAGGAATAGTATGGTAATCTCAGCATCATACTCAAATACCCCAAATTAGCATGATTGCTAAAGAGAGAACATACACATTTTTGGCTCAATTCATACCAAAAGAAACTGTAATTCTTAGTCTTTTCTTCTTAGTAAAAGCTACTAAATTGAATGCAAGAAACACAAGTTATAAGAAAAAAATGTACTAATTCTAAAATCCTGCAAAATCTCTCTAATTTCAATCCTTAAGAAAACAAGGCCCATATAGAATTTTTTTCCCATTTTCTTGACAACAGTCCTTTCAAACTGCTCTGTGAAATGTTTCTCTTGCCAATAGGAACAAAAGAATGTGCAGGTGTGCATTAGTCATTGAAATCTAAAAGAAAATCAGCCCCCACCCATAGTTTCCAGGTGCAGAAGAAACCAGGGCATGGCTTCTGTTCTGTGACAATTAAAGCACTGAAGTAAAGCACTTGGAAAATTCCTTTTAAGAGTTGCCAGAGCTTGGTGGGTAAGGAGACTGATTGCAGTGCTGATCTGTGGGTGTGTCTAAAAAGACAATGGGGGGATTAACAATCCCTTTTACACTGGGCAAGCTGGAAAACTGTTAATTGACTAGTGGCAGCTACAGCTATTTTGGAAACTAGAGTTATTTGTCACTCTTTGTCTTGGATTCCTAGCCAGTTCAAAGCCTTGGCTGAGCTGCTTCCCCATCTCCCATTCAAAGGGTCTGACATAGGGGACAGAATACTTAGCAACTTTTAATTAGTGCTCTGCAGGTCTTAGTGCCACACACCTTAATCATTGCTTTCTAGGACATTCGCTTGTTCCTTTTCTTTGGTCATTTTCCTTGCTGAATATACTGGGAACTCTTGTGTCTTTTAGCTGTTGTGTATTCTGGCTTTTTATACCTTTAGTACCCACCTACAAACCAGGTCCTTAGTAGTAAACCACAAATACTCACTTATATGGAGAGGAATAATTTGACAAATCCTCCCTCCCTTTATACTTATTCAGAGCCTCTATGAATTCATCCTATTTTTATCTTGCTTTGAACCTTGCTTTGACTTGCCCATGTCTCTAAATTTAGCATTTAGACTTGATAGCTCTACCATTTAACTTCAGTTTTCCTCAGTCATACAACCATAAGAGGGCTATGTTTTGGGTTCCTGGTACCTGTGCTATCTTCAGTGGTGCCCCTGTTATGGATTTAATCTTAGACATCCTGATACTCATTCTGGTCTTTCAATTAACACCATAATACTCAGTTCCTCAGGGGGTTTAGTTTCTCTGAAAGGTACACAGCATGAATACATCTGTCACCATATTCTCCTTCCTCCATGTCTAAACTTGATTCCATTACTTGCTTCCTTGAAAACAACTCAGGCTTTAAAGTCAAAGTTACCTGAAAGTTTGAATACTAATTCCATACTGAATGATTGCATAGCTTTGGGCAAGTTACTTCACCTTTCTGAGTCTTATATTCTGCAAAATTAATGTGTGATTCCCTCTTATCAAGATTATACTATACTTCAAAATATTTTCAAAGCATCTAATACATTGTAAGCAATCAACAAACATTAGTTCTGTTCTCCAAGTTAAAACCCTAGTATCTTCTCCACTTCTGATATGTACGTAGTGTTTAAGATGTAACCCTCTGTGGCATGACCCCTTCATCTCACCCACAAATGACAAAGGTAAAATTATAATACCATCAGGAACTAAGAGTTTTGTATAAACTAAAAGGCCAAGGAAGCATATTCACAACAGAAGAAAGTACACAGAAAAAAGAATAGCCTAAGTAAGGAGTTACCTTGATCTAAGAGTTTATATGCATTGCTCATTCAAACATTAGCCTATCTCCAAGCATGAATAATCTGAAGAGTGTAAATAGAGCTAAGTAGGAGCTCATGGTTATATTGAAAGATTAAGAGGAAAGATTAGTGAAAGCTTAATAGGCAATTATTCCAAAACGAACATTTTAAGACTACGTGTGTCTGGATGAGCTAAGAGGTAGGCTCTGCTCACTGAGTACATTTCTTATATTTCTAAATATATTCAGGCAAAAGCTCTTATGCCACGGACAAGTAATATGAAGGAGCAGAACCTCAAACTTGAGCACATTAAAAACCACCAAATGGGGGTGGTGCCTGTAGTTCAAAGGAGTAGAGTGCCAGCCCCATATACCGGAAGTGGCAGGTTCAAACACAAACCCGGCCAAAAACTGAAAAAAAAAAAAAAAACACCAAATGAAGGCGTACAAGTAAGTGTATGGAAAAAGAAAGCAGTACATAGAGCTTTCTGAATACCTCTTCCAGACGTATCATGATGATGTATGATTCAAAGATAACTCTAGGTTCTTCAAGAATCAGGCTTCAGAAAACTCTAGGCAACAAAAATATAATAAACATCCTCCCTTCTCTATTTAGTCATGTTGGGACTATCAAGCACAGTGATCACAAATATCATCATGTGACTAAATTCAGTCAATTATAATACCACATTCTTATATATGATTGATCTATGGTTAGACACATGCCTGATAATTGTACCAGAGTCTTTCCATAATAGATGATATAGAAACAATAGGAGAGTAAGAGTTTCTTTTCTGTTTGGATTACCACATGAGGAAGCAGGATTGGAGCCATTTTTCTTACTGCCAAGAAAGAGCCTGAATAAAAACAAAATAAGTCCATCAAATAAAAGTCCAACAAAATAAGTCCAACAAATAAAAACTATCTGGCATATAAGAAGAAAGGCCAAGTCCTGACAACATCCTAAGGGTCCTCTGATCCAGATTGCCCTTAAGCCAGAATCCACTCCTGGATATCAAAGTTACATGTACCATTATGGACTGTATGTTTGTGTTCCACCCAAATTCACACGTTGAAATTTTAATCCCCAATGTGATTGTATTTGGAAGTGGAGGTCTTTTGGAAGTGATTATGTTACAAGGATAGAACCCACATGAATAAGTTTAGTGACCTCATAGGAAAGATCTCAGAGCGTCCAAGTTAGATGGCTCATACATGTTAATCTTAGTACATGGGGAAGCTGAGGCAAGAGGATTACTTGAGCCCACAAGTTTGAGACCAGCCTCAGAAACACAATGATACTCCATCTTTATTAAAAAAAAAACTTTTTTAATTAGCCAGGTGTGGTGGTGTGCACCCCAGTCTCAGCTACTCAGGAGGCTAAGTAAGGAGGATCACTTGAGCCCTATGGTTGGAGGTTACAGTCATCATGCAATTGCCCTCAAGTCTGGAAAACAGAGAAAGACCTTGTCAAAAAAAGAGGGAGAGAGCTCTTTCATCTCTTTTGATATGTGAGGATACAACAAGAAGGGTGCTTATAACCAGAAAAATGAACCTTCCCCAGACACTGAATCTTCGGGTGCCTTGATATTGAACTTCTACCCTCCAGAACTGTGAGAAATAAATGTTTGTTATTTAAATGTCCAGTCTATGATAATCTGTTAATAGCAGCCTGAAATAACTTTAAAAAATGAGATAACCAAGTTCTTTTGACTTAAGTTAGTTTTTTGTTGAGTTTTAATTGTTTATAATCAAAAGACTTCTCTCTTAACTTCATTAAACCCAATTCCCTACCCTACAATAATAAGACCTTAGAATTTTTTTCTGTTATTTTGTTTTGTTTTCAAGGATACATAGTCTCGCTATGTTGCCCAGGGTGGTCCCAAACTCCTGGCCTCAAGCTATCTTCCTGCCTCAGCCTCTCAAAGTGCTGAAATTACTGGCATGAGCCCCTCCACCTGGCTAATAAGACCTTGTTTTTCAGAAGGGATACAAGCACTATGTTAGACTACAATTTGAAATCATGCAGTTGCTTCTAGCAACTTGCTTACATTTTTTAAATTCAAGCATTTGAACATACATAAATATACTGAAATGTTAACATTTAAAATTTTAGCAAATAAAATAAAATGATAGTCGCAAGGCCCCAAATCCACATACTGCTCAATGTTCAGTAAGAACAATTATTGCACATGCATCAAAATAAGCATATAATGGAACCCTATTCACATGACTATTTAACCAGAGATTTTTCATTATGAAGTGAAATAATGTTGAAGAATTTGGGGGAGGGGGTTGTGCATTTTGAAAATTATAATTAACTAACTGTGAATCTTAGGTTGTATTAAGCTGGATTTAGTAGGAAAACACATCTTTCTTTCACATAACACAGTAAAACTTCATCAAAACAGCAAACTCTTACCAAGCAAGGTCACCTCGAACTACTATGTCAACACTACTGCAATCCCTATTCCCCATAGAACACAGTAATCTTGTATATTTTAAGCATTTCAAATATTTCACCCAACTATAAATTAAAACTTCTCCTATGGCAAAGGAACCTGTCATGAACTAAGTGTTCCTTAAAAACAACTAGAAGAGCTAAATAAAATACAAATGAAAATCTGAATGTTTCACAGAACTTCTATGACAGACTGAAATTGAAGAAGCCAAGAACCAAAAGAAGAGGCAAACTCTCTGAAGTGAGCCCAATATTCTGTATGCCTTGGGGTATTTGTTGATTTTAGGCTATGCAGGAAGAAACTAAGCAGATCAGAAAACAATTGAGAAACCCAATGAAGTTATTACCCTACTTAATTTCTTTGGGTAGGTAATTTTGGAATTCAAAATATTCAAAGGAGGAGGACCTCTGAGAAACCCATCAGGCTCAATTGGGATCTCATGAGAGAAAGATACTGGGAGTAAAAGGAAAAGTGGGCCAAGCTTTACAAAAATTGAAATCCAGCATTGATTCAGCTCAACTACTGGATAGATAAAGGTGATCAGCTCCTACTCTGGCTACTTGTCAAAAGATAATTTTCTCTCTCTGAAATAATATCACATTATACAAAATCTTTACAGTTTTTCATAGAGAATGTCTTCTAGTACGTAATCAAAATAAATTTAAGAGAAGATTGGAAGAAACTAAATGGGATTAGTACACAAATTAGTAAAAATATCTAAGGTGAATCATTATAAGAATAAAGAATGGAAAATACAGAAATTTTAAGGAATATATAGGAAATTATGGGAAGTACTAAGAGGCATCTATTTGCTGTCTCAGAAATGGAAGAGAAAGACAATTGGGCAGAAGCAATAAAGAGGTAATGACCAAAAATATTCTAAAATTGACTGCTGGCATCAGGCTGAAAGGTCAAGAAATGTTTTATAAACACTAAGCAAAGAGGAGTGGGAGAGAGGAGGAGGACTGAGAACAAAGTGGGGGAGAAGAAGAAGGAAGAGAAAGAGAAGAAGAAGGAGGAGGAGGAGGAAAGAAGGAGGAGAAGAAAGAGGGGAAGAGGAAGAAAAAGAGGAGGAGGAAGAGCACTTCTAGGCATACCATAGTAAAGCTATCTAAAATCTAAGGAAAAAATTCCTAAGATTGCCAAAAAAAAAATAAAATAAAATAAAGCATGTTCTTGTTTCAAATGAACAATAAGCTTAATGGTCAACTTGTTGACGAAATGATGGAAGACAGAAGACAATGAAATAATATACTTAATGACCTGAATGGACATAACAGGCAACCTAGAATTCTATACTCAAAAATTAACAGCCTTCAAAATTGAAGGCAAAGTGAAATATGCATTTCTAAACAAGCGAAATAGATTTTGTTACCCGTAGACTAAATTAATTTAAAGAAAAAAAATCCCAGAGAGTTCTTCAGGGAGAAAGAAATGATCACAGATAGGAACACAAAAATTCAAAATAAAATAAAAAGCAATTGAAAATCTAAATTTATGGCTAAATCTAAATCAATATTAACTGTATGAAAAAATAGTAATTAATTGTGGGGTTTAAAAATTATTAAATAAATTAAAGCAAATGATGACAATAATGCAAATATGTAAGATAAAACTTGGATTATATTATTATAAGTATTAAAAATATTATAAGGTCTTATGATTGAGAAGTGGTCAAATACTAAATGATATCAAGGTCTATATGATATATGATGTTATCTCTAGAGTAACCACTAAAAATACTAAAAGTGTGTATAAACAACAAGCAGTTAGAGAGTGAAATGCAATAATAAAAATATTTGATTCAAAAGAAGGCTAAATAGAAGGAAAATAGATCATAAAATTTTGCATAAGTATAAAACAAATGGAAAAGTTATAATTTAAACCCCAACATATCCATAATAACATTAATTGTAATAGACTAGACACTCCAATAGAAGAAGAATAAAAGAACTATCTAGAAACACAGATATTTTGATTATTTTATTTAAAAAAAACTTTTATTAACCCTATCTATTTTTTTTCTGTTGCTTTTCCAATTCATTTAGTTCTTCTCTAAACTTACTTCTATCTTTTCTTCTGCTATCTTTGAGTTTGGTTTACTCTCCTTTTTCCAGTTCCTGAAGGTGGGCCCTTAGGTAGGTAATTTGTGATATATCTTTTTGATGTAGGCATTTAAGTGTCTGAATTTTCCCCAGAGGAATGTTTTTGCTGTGTCCCATACATTTTGACAGCTTGTGTCCCCTTTGTCATTCAGTTTCAGGAATTTTTTGATTTCCATATTAGTTTTACTCTAGATGCAATGATAGTTCACTAGCAGGTTGTTTAACTTCCATGATGTTGTATAGGTTTGAGTGTTTCTCTTGTGATTGATTTCTAGATTTATTCTACTGTGGTCTGAGAAGATACATGATATAACTTCTATTTCTCTGAATTTCTTGAGACCTTTTTTGTGGCCTAGGCTATGATCAGTTTTGGAGAATGTGCTATGTGCTGCTGAGAATCATATGTATTCTGTAATTAGGGGGTGGAAGGTTCTATAATTGCCTTGGGTCCATTTGATTTAGAGTTTAGTTTAAGCTTACTGCTTTTTTTTTTTTTTGATGATTTATTGAGTTCTGACAGTTGAACATTGAGGTCCCTGACAATTAAGATGTTACTATTTATTTATTTGTTTAGGTCTAGTAAAATTTGATTTTGTATATAGGAGTTCCTGTGTTGGATGTATGTATAATTGACACTGTTATGTCTTCTTATTGAATTGCTCTCTATACCATTAAATAATGGCCTGACCATCTTTGTCTTTCTTTACCTTTGTTGACCATCCCAGAGAGTTCTTCAGGAAGAAAGAAGAACTTTCTTTGTCTTTCTTTACCTTTGTTTACTTAAAGTCAATATTATCTGATATAAGAATGGCTACACCTACTCTCTTTTGATCTCCATTTGCTTGGACTAATGAGTCTGTGTGCAACCATGTGGTTCCTAGAGATAGCATATGCTTGAGTTGTGTTTCTTTATCTAGTCAGCCAGCCTATGTTTTTTGAGAGAAACATTCTCTTAACATTAATTGATAGCATTGATATGCAGGATGTTGGTATGTTCATCCTATTGAATATTTCCTTATTAAATAGGGGATATTATTTGCTTTCTTATATCTCTTGTTACATTGTTTTGTAAGAGTTGCGACTTGAGTTTTTTTAGGTGAGTTTACACTGGTGGGTATCTGTTGTGCTGTTCTGAGTATTTTATGTAGGGCAGGTCTGGTCATGGCAAATTCTCTCCATGTTTGCTTCTCTGGAAAAGACTTGTCTATCAATTGTGAAACTTAGTTTTGCAGGATACAAAATTCTAGGCTGACAGTTGCCTGTTTATGTTGATTGAAGATGGGGCTGCAATGCCTTCTGACATTTAAAGTTTCCACTGAGAAGTTTGCAATTAGCCTGAAGGTTTTTGCTTTGTAGTTTATTCGATGCTTTCATATTACTGCTTGAAGAATTTTCCCCTTCATTTTGACTTTGGCCCAGTTAATTACTACGTGTATTGGAAATGACCCATTTACTATGAATCTTCTGGTGTTTGATGTCTGTCTTATATCTATGTTTCTAAATTGCTGGTGATAGCAGGGACGTTTTCGTCATTAATTTCCTCAAATAAAATTTCCATGCCTTTAGTTCCTTCTCATTCTCCCTCAGAGATACCTATAATTTTAATGTTAACTCACTTCACATAGTTCCATATCTCTTTCATTGACTGCTTGGATGTTTTTATACTCTTCTCTGCCCCTTTGAATGAATGATTTATCTTGAGAGCCTTGTCTTCAAGCTGAAATTATTTATTCTTGGTTTAGTTTTTTGCTGTGTTTTAAAATTCCCTAAATGACTCTTTCATGTTTTTAAGTACTATCATATCCTTTCTAATGTTGTGTAGTTTTCTAGTAATTTTTTTTTCATTTTCCCCACTGATTTTCTTAAGTTATTTTTGGCTTCCTTTTTTGGTTTTCAACTTTCTCTTCAATTCCAGTCATCTTATTTGCCACAAACATTCTGAATTCCATTTCTATCATTTTGGAAATTTTCTTATGGATGAAATCCACTACTGTAGCTCCATTATGTTCCCTTAGAGAAGTTCAACTGTTTTGTTTATTCATGTTGCCAAGGTTCTTCTACTGGCTTCATCTCATCTGTCTCCTCTGCTCCTGGCTCTGGGTTAACAGTATTGCAGGACACCTGTCCTCTTTTGGTGGGAACTGTCTTGAACCATGTCTATGAATGACATCTACTCAGGCTCAGGATTCTGAGTGAAATTCTGGACCTCAGGGAGGTTATGAGAACCTGTAGTAGTGGTGCGAACTCAGAAGTGAAGTCTTGGGACCTAGGCACAAATCTGTAGTTTCAGGGGTGGAGCCGCAGGCCCAGTATGGGTCCTGGAACTACAATATGGACCATCACATTTGGTGACAGCAGGAGCTTCAGACTTGGCTCTTGGGAATTTGAGGGCAGTGTCATCCATTCAGAGGACTGTGCCACCTGTTAGTTAGATAAACCTGGGATTGGCAGACACCAGATCCTGCTGCACATGCTCTCTGGCGCACTGTCTCTGCAAAGAGTCTGGGCATCTTCCCCATTACCCCAGAGATCTTCAGAGGAGGAGAAAGACCCCACACAGATTGAGCTATCTGTAACTTTAGTTTCTCTTCCAAAAAGTAGTTTCCCCTAAGGTTGCTTCCATCTTACTGTCTTCACTTCTTCCAGCAGTGGAAATTATATTAGGACCTACCAGCTTAATATCCAAGATGGTGGGTGATGCTTGCAAGACACACTGTTTGACTGAGTTGGTAGATGCTGCAGTGAGCTATAGAGTTCTCCCTGTCAGTGGTTGATGTTTGCAGAAAACAACCAACTAAAAAGTTACTTTGTGCCTGTAATAAGTTTTAGTCCCTTAAGTGGAGCACTGGGAAGCTCCAGGGATTCATAGCTTTGGAAGGGGTTCATAGCTCCCAAAGGATTGCTTGATCTCCACCACAGCAGAGGTAGGTGGAGGAGTAAGGCTGGACATAGTTAATTTGTGTGTATGGAAGGTCTTGCAAAGCTTTTGTAAGGCTCAGAGCACATTTTCCTAGCTGCTAAGCAGAGCTGGGGAGAGGAGTGTTATGTCTGGCTCTTTAAACTAGGATGAATTCTCATGAGGAAAGGACCATAGTTCCCAAACTGGCTGTTGGGGGTGAGCTCTTCCTCTCTTGCATTACCTCTGCCCCCTAGTGTCTGGTTGCAAATGGGTGCTCATGAATGCACTGCACTCTGTTGCTATGGTGCTACCGGATGAGATCTTCACTGCCACAAGACCTAAGCTAGTCTGATAGCATGACATTCCTGGAGGAAGGATGGGCACTTCCTCAGATCTCTGTGTGTCAGATACCATGGTATTTTCCCCTCAGTTCTACTTATGTGGGCTCCTTTGCTTCCCAAGTGCAAGTCCCAAACCTTCCTCCTGTGTCGCCCAGAGATATACTTGAGTCCAAGTGGCACAGAATCTGTTCTGCATGTTTGACTCACTGGTATGCATCTACAAGAAATACCAATGGGTAGGGCACTCCTAAAATAGACATCCCAGTTCCACTGCAGTTTCTCAAGAGGAAAGGTGTGGGTTTCACTCTCCATGGAAACCTGAGACTAGAGGATGTGCCTGCTGGGAAGAGGCAGCCAATCACCAAATTCTATACTTTTCTTTTTTTTCAATATCGTTCCTTTTCCTGACTTTGGTATCAGGGTGATACTATCTTTATATAACAAGTTATGGAGGATTCCTTCTTCCTTTTTTTTTCTTTTTTCTTTTTATTAAATCATAGCAGTGTACATCAATACTATCATGGGGTACAGTGTACTCTTTGTGTATACAATTTGAAATACTTTCATCCAACTGGTTAACATAGCCTTCATATCTTTTTCTTGGTTATTGTGTTAAGACATTTATATTCTACATTTAGAGAGATTCACATCTATCCTTATAGGATGAACCATAGGTGTGATCTCACCAATCACCCTTCCACCAGCCCTCCAACCTCCCCTCCACTCACTGTCCTCTCTCCCCATAATCCTGGGCTAAAATTGGGTTATATCTTTCCTATGAAAATTATAAATTAGTTTCATAGTACGTCTGAGTACATTGGATAGTTTTCTTCCATTCTTGGGATACTTTGCTAAGAAGAATATTTTCCAGCTCCATCCATGTAACATGAAGGAGGTAAAGTCTCCATCTTTCTTAATGGCTGCATAGTATTCCATGGTGTACATATACCACAGTTTATTGATCCATTCCTGGATCGACAGGCTCTTGGGATTCTTCCATGACCTAGCAATTATGAATTGGAGTACAATAAACATTCTGATACAAATATCTTTATTGTAGTGTGATTTTTGGTCTTCTGGATGTATACCTAAGAGAGGAATTATAGGATCAAATGGCAGGTCTATTTTTAGTTCTCTAAGTGTTCTCCAGATGTCATTCCAAAGGGAACATATTAGTTTGCAATCCCGCCAGCAGTGTAGAAGTGTTCTCTTTTCTCCACAACCATGCCAGCATCTGTGACTTTGTGATTTTGTGATATCGGCTAATCTTACTGGTGTTAGATGATATCTCAAAGTAGTTTTGATTTGCATTTCTCTGATGATTAAGGATGGTGAGCATTTTTTCACATTTTGTAGGTCATGTGCCTGTCTTCTTCAGAGGAGTTTCTCTTCAGGTCCCTTGCTCATTCTGACAGGGGAACACTTGTTCTCTTATTGCTAATACATTTGAGTTCTCTGTGGATTCTCGTTATTAAACCTTTGTCAGAGACATAACCAGCAAATATCTTCTTCCATTCTGAGGGCTATTTACTTGCTTTTCTTACTGTGCTTTTGTCTGTGTTTTTACAGACTGAAGATTTTTAATTTGATGAGGTCCCAGTAGTGTATTTTTGATATTGCTTCAAGTGCCTGGGGGGTCCTCTTCATAAACTTTTCACCCAGGCCAATTTCTTCAAGTGTTTTCCCTATACTTTCTTCTAGTATTTTTATAGTTTCATGTCTTAAGTTTAAATCTTTAATCCAGTGAGAGTCAATCTTATTTAGTGGTGAAAGGTGTGGATCCAGTTTCAGTCTTCTGCAGGTCGTCCAGCACATTTGTTAAATAGGGAATCTTTTCCCCACTCAATGTTTTTAATTGGCTTGTCAACAATCATACAACGGTAAGTAGCTGGGTTCATCTCGTGGTTCTCTATTCTTTTCCATACATCTACCTCTCTGTTTTTGTGTCAATATCATGCTGATTTGATCACTGTCGATTTACAGTATAGTCTAAGGTCTGGTAATGTAATTCCTCCTGATTTGTTTTTATTTCTGAGTAATGGCTATTCGAGGTTTTTTCTGTTTCCATAGAAAATGAAGTATTATATGTTCAAGATCTTTAAAGTATGACAATGGAACTTTAGTAAGCATTGCATTAAAATTATATATTTCTTTGAGTAGTATGGACATTTTAACTATGTTAATTCTTCCCAGCCATAAGCATGGTATGTTTTTCCATTTGTTGACATTATCAGCTATTTCTTTTCTTAGAGTTTCATAGTTCTCTTTATAGAGGTCTTTCACATCCTTTGTTAGGTAAGCTCCCAGATATTTCATCGTCTTTGGTACTACTATAAATGGAATAGAGTTCTTGACTATTTTTTCAGCTTGACTGTTGTTGGTATATATAAAGGCTACCAATTTACGAGTGTAGATTTTGTAACCTGAGATGCTGCTGTATTCCTTGATCATTTGTAAGAGTTTTATACTAGAATCCCTGGTATTTTCCAAGTATATAATTATGTCATCTACGAAGAGTGAAAGTTCAATCTCTTCTGATCCTATATGGATATCCTTGATTGCCTTTTCTTCCCTAATTGCGATGGCTAAAACTTCCATTATAATGTTAAAGAGCAATGGAGACAATGGGCACCCTTGCCTAGTTCCTGATCTGAGTGGAAATGATTTCAATTTAACTCCACTCAGTATGATATTGGCTGTGGGTTTGCTGTAGAAGGCCTCTATCAATTTGAGAAATGTCTCTTCTATGCTAATTTCTTAAGTGTTCTGATCATGAAAGGATGTTGGATATTATCAAAAGCTTTTTCTGCATCAATTGAGAGAATCATATGGTCTTTGTTTTTATTTATGTGATGAATTATGTTTATAGATTTACGTATGTTGAACCAGCCTTGTGATCCTGAGATAAAACCCATGTGATCTTGGTGCCTAATTTGTTTGATGTGTTGCTGGATTCTGTTTGTTAGGATCTTGTTGAATATTTTTGCATCAATATTCATTAGTGATATTGGTCTCAAATTTTCTTTCTTTGTTGGGACTTTTCCTAGTTTGGGGATCAAGGTGATATTAGCTTCATAGAATGTGTTGGGGTAGTATTCTGTCTTTTTCTCTATTTTGAGAAAGGTTAAGTAGTATAGGTACTAGTTCCTCTTTAAAGATTTGGTAGAATTCTGACATGAAGCCATCCAGTCCTGGACTCTTCTTTTCAGGGAGATTTTATATAGTTGATGCTATTTCAGAACTTGATATAGGCCTGTTCAATATTTCCACATCCTTCTGGCTAAGTCTTGGAAGGTGGCATGTTTTCAAGTATTGGTCAATTTCCTTCAGTTTTTGTATTTCTGAGAATAAAGTTTCTTGTAATATTCATTATGGATTGTTTGAATTTCTAAGGGGTCTGTTGTTATTTCGTCTTTACCATTTCTGATTGATGAAATGAGAGATTTTACTCTTTTTTTCTTGGTTAAGTTGGCCAAAGGTTTATCTATCTTATTGACCTTTTCAAAAAACCAACTTTTTGATTTCTTGATCTGTGTTATAATGCTTTTATTTTCAATTTCATTTAATTCTGCTCTAATTTTGGTTATTTCTTTTTTTTCTGCTGGATTTCGGATTGGAGTGTTCTTCCTTTTCCAGTTTCTTGAGATGTCCCATTAAATTTTTAACTTCCGCTCTTTCTGTTCTCTTGAGGAAGGCTTGCAGTGCTATAAATTTCCCTCTTAGGACTACCTTTCTGGTATCCCAGAAGTTCTGATAATTCATATCTTCATTATCATTTTGTTCTAAAAATTTGGTAATTTCCTTCTTCATCTCGTCTCTGACCCACCTTTCATCAGTATAAGGTAATTTAGCTTCCATGTTTTTGTATGATTCTGCAGATTCCTGTTGTTACTGAGTTCAACTTTTATTCAGTTCAACCATCATTCATATAATGGTCTGAGAAGATTCAAGGAATGACTTCTATTCTTTTAAATTTGCTGAGGTTCATAAAAGTCTTATCTTACCACTAAAAAAAAAAAAATTTGCTGAGGTTAGATTTGTGACCTAAAATGTGGTCTATTTTGGAGTATGTTCCATAGGCCGATGAGAAAAACGTGTATTTAATTTTGTTAAGATGAAATATTCTGTAGATGTCTGTTAAATCCAAATCCTGAATGGTTAAATTTAAATCTCATATTTCTTTGCTAAGCTTCATGTTGGGGGATCTATCCAACACTGCCAAAGGAGTATTAAAATCTCCAACTATGATGGAGCAGGGAGAAATCAAGTTGCTCATGTCTATTAGAGTATCTCTTATAAATTGAGGTTCATTCTTTTTGGGTGCATGAATATTGGTGATTGAAATCTCATCATATTGGGTATTACCCTTAACAAATATAAAGTGTCTATCTTTATCCTTGCTTACTTTTGTTGTTTTAAAGCCTATTGTATCTGCAAATAAAATTGCAATACCTGCTTTTTTTCTGCTTTCCATCTGGCTGGAATATAGATGACTATCCCTTCACCCTGAATCTATATTTGTCTTTTAGGGTAAGATGGGATTCATGTTTGTAGCAGATATCTGGCCTGAATTTTTGTATCCTGTCATCCAACCTGTACCTCTTTAGAGGGCAATTTAAGCCATTCCCATTAATTGAGAATATTGATAAATCTGGTATAATTTGGGGTATGGAGTTTTTCAAAAGTCCAGTGGACATCTTTAATTCTTTCACCACTGTGGAAGTTGGAATATGATCATAATTTTCTGTGTGAGTTTACTTATGTGGTAGAGGATTGCGCTGATCGTTATGGAGGATAGGTCTGAGAATATCCTGGAGGGCTGGTTTAGTTATAGAAAATTTCTTCAAAGTGTGAATGTCATTAAAGTATTTGATTTCTCCATCATAAATGAAACTCAGTTTAGCCGGATACAGGATCCTGGGTTGAAAGTTATTTTGTTTTAGGAGGTTAAAAGTCAATGACCACCCTCTTCTAGCCTAAAAGGTTTCAGCACAGAGATCAGTAGTCATTCTAATATTCCTCCACTTGTAGGTTATGGTTTTCTTATGTCTAGCAGCTTTCAGAATTCTCTCTTTCATATTAACTTTAGTGAAGTTAATTATGATGTGCCTGGGGGATGTCTTGTTCAGGTTGAGTCATGCTGGGGTTCTGAAACTGTCTGCTATATGAATTTCAGAATGTCTTGGCATGTCTGGAAAGCTTTCTTTCATAATTTCATGAAGTAGAGCCTCTATGCTTTGTGAAGTCACTTTGTCACTTTCAGGGATTCCTATAAGATGAATATTAGTTTTCTTTGAATTATCCCATTGCTCTCTGAGAGAGTGATCCATTTTTGCTCTCCATTTCTCTTCATCTTTGTGCGCTTGGGCATGTTAAGGAGCTCTGTCTTCAATGTCAAAGATCCTTTCTTCTGCCTGCTCCATTCTGTTACCAAGGGATTCTGAGGTATTTTTCAGATCTTTGAGGGCTGCAGCCTCTTGCCTCAATATTTCAAAATCTTTGGTGATTTTATCTTTGAAATCATGAATTCTTGAGACATCTTTTGAATGATTTCTTGAAAGTCTAATTCCCTCCTTCCTTCCATTCTGTTAATATTATTTACTATCTAATTTCTGAATTCAATTTCTGACATCTTAGCCATCTGTTTATGGAGGGGATCTTCAATTGCATCTGCCTCATCCTTCCTTGGGGGAGTTTATCTACTCTGGTTATTCAAATTACCAGAGTTTTTATGCTGACTCTGCCCCATGCTGAATTTACACCATGTGGAGACTGTACCAGAACCGTTCAGTCAGTGACTGCCACCAGAGAAGATGCCAGCTTCCTCTGGTTGCCCAGAGAGGCAGTGAGTGTCTTTCTGAAAGAGCCTGAGCGTTGTGAGCCTTGTTGTTCCCACTTCTGTAGCTGTTGCTCTTTTCCTCGGGTTACTGCCATTCTAGTATGGTTTCTTCTCAACTGACCATCCTCTGGTAGTTCTTAGGTGGCTGGGCAGGGATGCAGGGAGCATATAGGTCTGGCAGTTCTGGGCCTGCCCAGCTCCACCACCACTGGCAGGGCACACATAGCTCTAGCAAGCAGTTCTGGGTCAGCCCCATTGGGGGGAATCCTCCACTGCCACCAGTAAGATACTCACAGCTCTAGCAAGCAGTTCTGGGCTGGAGCGGGGAACTCCTCCACCAGCACCCTAGGGACATGAGCATGTCTAGTAAGCAGTTCTGGGCCTGCCCAGAGCAGAGGACTCCTCTGCCATCCCCTGGGGGGCATGCATGGCTCTAGCAAGCAGTTCTGGGGCCTGTCACACTGGTGCCTGGAATGGGAGACTCCTCCACTGCCACCCGCAGAATGCACATGGGTCTAGCAGGTCTCTGGCTGCAGTACCAGGACTCGGTGCTTGGTCTCACAGTGGTGGGGGATACTGGTCTTGTGCCCCCCACCCCTGCTCATTGTCTCTGTAGGCAAGGCATGAAGGGTGGACTGGAAATTCAAAATGGCAGTGAAAATGTTTGTCTGGTTTTTCTAAAGAGTGTTTAGAATCTCAGCAGGGTCCCTCTAGGGGAGTAGACCCCCTTCCTGTGGTTTTCACATGTGGGGTGAGATAATAGCTCCTCAGTCCACTGCTCACCTGTAGAAAACTTACAGGAGCAGATGAAGAGAAAAAAAAAGAGAAAACCACAACTTTCTTGGGGGAGGGGATGGACACTTTTTCTTTGGGATGTATTATGTACCTGTAAATGCTTTCTTGGAGTCTCAACTTGCCTCAGCAGAGGTGTCCTGCAGATATCACTCTTCTCTCTTGGCTGGGCTCCCAAACTTTAACTTTATTGGGTATTTTCTGGACGTTATCCTTCCCTCTGGATGGGAGGTTCTGTCAGAGGCTGGTGCCTGTCAGCCATCTTCACTGACCAAATTCTTGGCTCAAACTGTTCTCTTGGTTATAGTGCATAGGATATGACAAGAGTCTGAATGAAAGACAGCTAGTTATCTGGCATCTTGGGTCACACTCCTTGGAGGGAAACTCAATATGGAATATCTAAACCCTGAGATCAGGAGAGTTCTCCCCATAGTTTTAACATCATCACAGTGCTAGGGTTTATGGGAATGGAAAAGCTTCCAAGTTATGTGGTAGCCCATTGATTAGTGAAAGACTGTGCAAGGAAGAAGAGGATTTCACTTTATTTCTTCACTGGGCTCCAAGTCTCTCTGGTTTTGATCCTCATTGATATATTTTGTCCTTTATCCTCTTCCTTCTCCGTTTCACAATTTTCCTTTGTGAGGTTCTCAGCAGGCTCCAATACTTCTATGTCTGACTAACTAACTAACCTAAGCTGTATACCCTCTCCCTCTCCTTTACCTGAAACCCTCTCTTCCCTCTGGGATGTTCCAGCAAGTAATGTCTCTAGTTTCTTGTCCCCCTTCAACAATTATTTATTGATCACCTACTATAATCCAATTAGCACTATAACATTTTTAAAAAATATAAATACTGGGTTTTGGCAGTATTTATGTTTTTATTTAATTTGTAATTAAAATCATAACGATGTACATTTATGGAGTACAATGTGATGATTTGATATAAAATGTGGAATGCATAAACCAAACTGATTAATATATCCATCACCTCACTTACTTATTTTTTGTGGCAAGACATTTAAAATTTACTTACTTATTTTGAAATATACCCTTGTATTGTGTGCTTTTTTTTTTTTTTAAGACGGAGCCTCAAGCTATCCCCCTGGGTAGAGTGCCATGGCATCACAGCTCATAGCAACCTCCAACTCCTGGGCTCAAGTGAGTCTGCTGCCTCCGCCTCCCAAGTAGCTGGGACCACAGGCGCCCGCCACAACGCCTGGCCATTTTT